>JAZGTJ010017290.1:0-12138 GCA_036877575.1 Botia almorhae
ACACACACACACAACACACTTATTCCTTCATACACTTACATTTAGTGGCCCCTGTGCTGGTATGTGTGCTGTAGGTGGGGCGGCCAAGTAACATCGGACAGGCGCAGCCTATCATTGACCAACTGGCAGAGGAGGCGCGTGCCTACAATCGAATCTATGTAGCCTCAATCCACCCAGATCTATCCGACGATGACATCAAGAGCGTCTTTGAGGCCTTCGGAAAGATTAAAAGTTGTATGCTGATACGGGAACCCACCACAGGAAAGCATAAGGGCTATGGATTTATTGGTGAGCACGTCTGTCTACAAAGTGCTGTAAATGGTACTTAATGAAGACTGATTTGTTGCTGTATCTTGTACTATTGGGGGACACAGATGGTTAGTGAGCTGTCAGCTAATAATTGATTACATTATGTGGTCATCATATTTGACTAGCTTTTTCATGTCCAGGGTTTTTTTTTCGTTGTTGCAAATACCAGAATCAAAGCGATTCTGAGTCAGATTCATCAAAGAGTTTTGCCATTCTCAGTACTTGTTTGGTTCTTAGGGCAAAATGTTAGATGCTTTCTCTTAAGTCGCTTACAAAAAGACAGCAAGTTTAAATGTCTACGGTTAAAGAAAAGATAGAACGTTCTTAGTTTATTGTAGGAAAAGTGTTACTAAAACTTCCGGAAAATGTTAGAGAAAACATGGACCTGGGCTCAGGAAGTGCTATATCTCCATTTCATCACGCATAGAATATGAAAAGCCTCAGTCAGCGCTGGATGCCGTCTCATCTATGAACCTGTTTGACCTTGGTGGTCAGTACCTAAGAGTGGGCAAGGCTGTTACCCCTCCCATACCTCTGTTGACGCCTATGACCCCTGGAGGCTTGCCAGCTGCTGCTGCTGTGGCAGCTGCCGCTGCAACCGCCAAGATAACGGCCCAGGTGCGAATAGACTGCATCCTGATTTACTGTCTTACATAAGTATGACCTTGTGCTGCGTTTTGACGTTGTGTTGTGGTGTTCTGTAGGAGGCTGTGGCTGGAGCGACAGTGCTGGGTTCTCTTGCCTCACCAGCACACATTCTCAGTCAGCAAATGGGGCTTCCACAAGCCGTACTGGCTGCCCAGGCCCCTGGCATCATTACAGGTCTGCAAAATCAACGAAGAGTCAGAAGTCTTTGCTTACATCTGTTCACACACAGTTGTATAAAAAAGGAAAGATTAGGGTCAAAAAGTCTCAATGTCTCTGCTGTACTCTTTTATATTATAGGTGTTACACCTGCTCGCCCCACCCTCCCGGTAGTCCCCCAGGTAGGTTTGGTCAACCCAGTATTAGCATCTCCACCAGTCACAACATCTGGCTCTACGGGCACACCAACATCTGCGGTGCAGGCGCGCACAGAAGTAAAGCGAGAGGAAGACAATCGGCGGGCTGAAGAAGATCAGGATCGGCCGGTGGGAAATGGGCAGGACAGTGAACTGGAGCAGCTAAGTGTCAGTGGAAGTGGAGCTAAACAAACTGCCATGCAGTCAAAGGTTAGACACTGTGTGATTCACCATTATTTACATTGTCATTTAGCCGACGCTTTTATCCAAAGCGACTTACAAATGAGGACAAGGAAGCAATTAAGTGCTATAAACAGGTCTCAGGTATTCCAACAGTCTAAGAAGCTAAAAATATTTTTTTTTTAATCAAAGTAGAGGTAGTGGCGGTGTGTTAGATGATTAGTTAAGGAAGTGAAGACAAAATACTTGAGGTTTTAGTATTTAAGATTAGGTCATGCTTGAGAGTTTGAAAACTGAGAGATGAGCAGATGGTTAGGAACTGGTGAACAATGTTCCAAATGTTGCAGGTTTTATTTTGAAAAACATTTAGAGGCTTTTAATGAACAGTTCCACAAAGAACGTTATAGACATTCAAATGTAAGCTCTTTAATCATGTTTACTTTTTTTTTTTCCCTCTTTGGGGTTCTCTGTCTCCATGTGCAGTCAACAGTTATGGTGCTTCGTAACATGGTGGGCCCAGAAGACATTGATGATGACCTGGAAGGGGAAGTGATGGAGGAATGTGGAAAGTACGGTGCTGTTAACCGGGTTATCATATACCAGGAGCGACAGGGTGAGGAGGATGATGCGGAGATCATAGTGAAGATCTTTGTGGAGTTCTCAGATGCTGAGGAAATGAACAAGGCCATCCAGGCCCTTAATAACCGCTGGTTTGCAGGTCGCAAAGTTGTTGCAGAGTTGTACGATCAAGAGCGCTTTAATATCAGTGACCTCTCTGCGTAAGACTGTCCCACAATGGCCACCGGCCCTGTCTCAGCGCTCAAACTCACTCAGCTTCCATCACTGCTGCTAGAGATTTGGGCCTCTTTGAAACTTGTAATTATTTTTTTATTGATGTTGATAGTAATAATATTATTGGAAAAATCCTAAAGGTTGGATTTAGCTTAGGACAAAAAAATATGCTCCTCATGCATTTACTTTGTGTCACCTACTGTGAATGACTTGCAATTTTTAACTGTCATAATTATTTGCAGGGTTTTTTTTTCTAATTTTGATGCAATTTTCCCTATTCCCACCCTCACTTTTTTACAAATGCCAACTTTTTCTCCACTGACATTATTGAAATTCTAAACATTGTGTTGGTGACATTGGTTCTTGCTTTACCAAAACAATAAATTTCTCTAATATGCAATGTTGTTTAAGTCATTTGTTGGCTCATGTGATACAAGTGTATTTCACACTATGTTGGTACATTTAAATAGAGTTAAGGTAAGAGTGATTCTGAATCAACTAATGGATTGGAATGTAGTTTTTTTATAAACTTCATTAAAGCTGGTGAATAAACTTTGTACATTTTCAATAAACGCCAATATTGAAATATATAGAATGACATACCTAATACAGGGTGGGTGAAAAGTAACTAAACATTAAAAATAGGTAATAAAGTCCATATTTCTAATACAAGTTTATTGAAACAAATTGTACATGTACTTTATTGCATAAGAAAATGAAAGCAAATCTTTAAGTTTTAACGTAAGCACCGATGGTGTCAACTTGAAACAGCCGGGGATGGAATTCTGGCAAAGTCTTCTGAAGGAAATCGTTTGGGACATTGCTGAGAACCTCTCGTGGCCAATGCCTGTACTATATGAAATCCTATTTACGATCGTCTATTTATACTGTTTTCATGACTCCAGCGATACTACAAGTCCTATAGCCAATTTATAATGCCTAGTTACTTTTCACCCACCCTGTATATTTTTAGAATTTTTGTTTGCTCCGTATTTATATCTCTTCAGGTGAGTCTAAAATTTAGAATTAAGAATTTATTACATTTTGGGGGATGGCAAAATATTTTATATTCTATCCATGTTCATTTTAATGTTTCTGTATTATAACAGTTACTAAAATCAAACCATCAAGCGGCACAATACACACATTCCACAAAAAATAATTTTAGTAGATTCTTTTTATTTATACATTAAATTCTGTTCTTTGCTATCTGCTTAACTGTAAAAAAGATGTAAGATTATACACACGTGCCAAGTGCTCAAAAGGCAAACTGGGCAACTAGAACGTTCCTCTTCTGCTTACGCACATCATTGCCGCAGGGCGGCGCACGTGCATTGGCTCCATGGGCTCTTCCTTGGTCTCCTCCTCCAGACTCCTAGAGGTCGCCATCCGGAGGAGGGAGCGCAATGCTGTGTGTCATTGGAATTGTGTTCGAGACGCGTTCAGAGAGCTCCACAACAGTGAGGCGGAGCTGGGAATGTATCAGCCACTGAAGCCTTACTTAACTCAGCACCTCCATACGCTCCTTTACAAGAGCAGGAAATTCCCAGGCAGATACAGCTTCCGAGGAGTGGTGCGCGCTTCTTCAAACTAACAATTTACATGCTCAAGAGGAAGATAGAAAGGTTCGTGACGGATCGTGACGACCGGTGTCAGTTCTGGTTCTAGTAGAACACAAAGCCGGTGGAGTGTCTCAGAAGCGGGTGTTGAGATCAGCCCAGCCCCCCAGCTCCATACATACATGCATACACACAGAACCGGCCTGCTGCTCTTAGCCTGTTGCTGCTGTCTGGGATCCCATCACAACGATCACTGTCTCGTATCTTGCTTATCACTCCGACACATACGTCTGTAAGTAGTTTGGGGTTGTTTTGCTATTGTTTAGACGTTAGATCGTGTATTCTATCACGGTTGACGGACTACATCGCTTGCAGTTGGCTAATTGGTTAGCTGTAGCATATCGTCTTATAGTCGATATATCGGTACGATAGAGTCTGATTATTGGATCTCATTTTATTTATATAAGACAAAACGTGTTATACGGCAGGACCTGAGCAAATTAATTTCTTATGTCTAAAACATAATGATAAAGGCATATGCGTGATGGCTAGGTGAAGTCTGTTATTCTGTGCGCCATAATCTCTTTTAGTTGAGTGGGGAATTGCTTATGATCCTCACTAGATTTAAAACATGATGAAAATGAGTGTGTTATTCATTCATCATTACTTAAAAGTCGTTGTTTTTCAACTGTGAACTTGCTGAGTAATTCAGCTGTGTGTGTTATGGGGAGATGTTTTTACACTCGTTCACTTAGACTCGAGTGATCATCTGGATGTCCCCTGACGTCATTGGAGTTACTGGACATTTTCAGGAGAGTCATTCACACGGACGCTTTTATTTGGCTGTTTCTGGCGGATAAAATCAAGTGGCCGCCTTAAAAATTGGCTGTGGTACTGACCGCACCACCAGTCCTGCGTCCCTTCTCATCATTTGGCTGCTTTAGTGAGTCCCCGATGCGGAGGGGCTGAGTGGACGGGGACATGCTGAAGTGTATCCCGCTGTGGCGGTGTAACCGTCACGTTGAGTCCGTGGATAAGCGCCACTGCTCCCTCGCCGCCGTGCCGGATGAGATCTACCGCTACAGCCGCAGTTTGGAGGAGTTGCTTCTGGACGCTAACCAGCTAAAAGATCTGCCCAAGGTAAGACACTAACGTTGCTTATCGCATACACCTTGTGGTTGGCTTTGTGCTGGTCTCCTTGTCAACATGCATTATAAATGATGCATGGATGTGTAGCTTGGTGGTTTTGTTGTGACGTGTTGACATGCGTGACTTTGACTGGTTGCAAGGTTTTTTGGGGTTGCCACTGTCATGGAAAAGCTGGAAAAAGAGTGTGTGAAAACTGGCCTGGAAATTAAATATAAAAAACTAATGGAAAAACAAAGTAATTGTAATATTTTCAATGTATGCTCAGCTGTTATGCTCATATTTCATTGGATAGCGTTTCTTGTGAGTGCCATCTTTTTAGAATATTCTTTATATGGTAATAAATGACAGGAAAGGTCATTATGGGAATTTATTGGTCTGGACAGTGAGTGCTTTGGGTTTTGTACCACAGTTGACAGGATTGAAACAGCGATGGTCTTTTCTACTATGATTCCATGCACACATGGTGTAAGATGTTTGTTCTCTGGACTTTTCTATTATGTGTCAATGCTTTGTCCTTTTCATTTGGATTTCCTCTGTAGGAGTTAGTGTGTGTCAGGAGCCTGCTGACCTGTCTGCAAATCAATTCCAGTAGTGTCTACATACAGTGCAAGTTTCATCTTGGGCATTTACATCAGCTCATTAGAGTCATAAGAGAAGGTTGGTGTGTTGCCAGAGCTAACGTTCCCTAAAGTACACAGACAGCAAAACAAACAAACACGCTTGATTCAACATTTAAACTGCTGTAAGCTGTTGACAACTTCCCCCTAGTCATTTTAGAGCTCTTTGTATGTTGTGTAGCCTTTATAATGCATAGCCTGAGTTGAGCTGTGTTAGCCAGTCTGCAGCCAGCATTGCTAACAGGGTCAACCCGAACCGCACTGAAGTCTGTGATGTGGAATAGCTGATTCAAGTGGACAGGTCAGGCCCTGAGCTCAGAGATCTGTGTATGTGTGTGTTTAATGTGCAGAAATTTGGCATATGGCTTCCCCTCAGCCCTATGGCCGATGAGAGGGGAAGAGAAACACAAAGCTCAGACTGATCACAGTCAGAGATGACAGAGTAAATATATAATGTTGTCACACACCTGAAAGCAGATTTGTTGTATACCACAGCAGTAAATGATTGCCATAGTCACGTAGTGTAGTATTTACATGGTACTTTAAGTACGTGGTATCATGGTAAACATGGTATCTATTTATCAACTGGGTGTCCAAAAAGTAATTGCCTCTATGGAAGTCATGAAGTAGTCATTAGCTAGATAAACATCGAAAGGAGAAGTGTGTAATCTTTCTTTGTCAAAATATTTTCCCATACCCTAGCTTTTATGCAGGGACCAAGTCAGTCACCTGTAGGTTGTCATTCATTTAAAATTGTAAACACAGTGGTTCCTTGCTGCCTTTAAAGCGTTGCTCTGTTTGTCCTGCAAATGGTAAGAGTTCAGTTTGAGACTGTCTGGTTGTATAACCAAAGGCAAATAGGGGTGAGTGTTCAGAAAACCTGTTTGTAAACTGTTGCATTTCCCTATGTTTCCACTAGAGACAAAATTGTACCTTTGAGTAGCTTCAGTGTGCTCAGCAGTGTACCTGCTGTATTAGAGTTTCTATCTGATGTTACTTACTGTAACACTTGAATAGAAAATCTCTGAGCCTGCTCACCCGAGTCACCATATGGTGTCTCTGTGTGTTGTCACTCTTCCTTGTGCTGGGATGGGCTTTAAGCCGCTTAGAGCTTCGTCTCTACACTCACTCTGGACACTTGGTCTCTGCACATATTCCTGTTTATAAAGCACTCTCAAAATATCGTCAGATATATTTGCACTAATTGTCCTTTTTCTAACTTTGCTGTTCAGCATAGATCCACTTATTTCTGTTACAGTATACTGTCATGATACAGGATTAGCTCTGGGTCTTGATTCAATTCATGAATGAAAACGCTTCTCAGGCCATGGATTTTTGCTGTGAGGATGTGGGCTTTTGTCAGGCTTTTTACAGTTGTGTTGGCTGACTGGTTGCATGTAAAGAGAACCGCTTGTGCATGCAGAGGTCGTACGTGTGGGCTGGCGTGGTTTGTTAGGCTGAGCAGATGGTGGTTATTTGTTCTTGACATTTCTGCAAGAGGTTTAGGGCAGGTTACCGTGTGCCATACCTGAACGACTTACACTCATCTCAATGGTAGGATATCTATATTTCAGAAAAGCACAATTATAGCAAGTCAAAAAATAGAAACGTTTGAAAGTTTAATGCGGTGCGCAAAGGAGGAAGACGTGTGAGAAATTACCCCTGACATCAGGCAGACAAAATTATGAGCAAATGACTTTGGGTCGTGTGTTCTCCTCAGGTAACATTTTAAAAGTAGCAGCTTGGTGCTAATTATCGGTTACAGAGTGTTTTGCAGCCCCTTTCTGGTGTTAGTTTACATGGGAAATGTGTTTCTAAACAGTCTGGGCTGCTGATAAAAGCGTGTAGGCAGAAGCAGGAATTCCCCATTACACCCTCTGAAAACATCAACGTGAAGCTTCCACTCCGTTGAGCCATTATGTAATCCCTAATCCACACGCTTTCTGTATTATGTCCTATTGTGTGGTAGTTGAGTGCCTGCTCTCGCTCGTCACAGTGAATTCCTCACTCAGGAGAGGCAGAGCGCTAACTGGATTAGCCCAGAATACTCTTGTCCACATTTACAAAACACAGAAATGACATGTCAGCACAGTTTAATGATGTACAGGTCTATCACAAGGTCGCTGAAACGCAGCGTTTCTGTTTGTGGTTCAGGAGATACCGGGGGAAGCATTTAGTAAAGTGAGGTCTTCACGTTCCCCCCCAAGGCCTTTTTTATGATTGGGGAAGGAAAAGCTCCCCTTAGCTTTGACAGTTGTGGAAGATCCTGTGACAGGTTACATAGTAGGTTCTTTCAGCTAATCTAACGTCTCCCACCCAAGACGCACGTATTAAATGTCCAGGCTTATTGTGACTGCACTGACTATGACTATCAGCCGTAAGTCATACGCTGCCTGTGAAGAAAGAAAAGGAAACGTTTAATGCGCGTCTTGAGTTTAAACGAGTTAAATAATAGCTGAAAAACTTTCATTTATGCATACGGGTGATGTTTTTATGTAATGCAATCCAGATTTACATTTTCTCCGTCATATACTACAAACAAAGTGTTAAGTAGAATTCTAAATAATGTGTTTCTATTGCCCGGCAACAGTGTTTAATTTGTAAGGACCTGAGTGTGTTTTTCCTGCTCGGGTATGTGTCAAAGTTTCAAGGCGATGTTTCAATAGATGTTATTAATATATAGCCTTTAAACAACAACACTTGTCTTTATAAAATGGCCTGTGGCAGGTACGAATGGGTGTGTGTGGCAGATTTCTGTTGTATTGTCTGCTGCAGAACAGGTTTAAGTGTGCAGGACTCCTCCCTGCCCCACTCTACATGTGTGCTGCCTCTGTTCATCCATAGATTCTGTCCAGCAGGAGTTTCTCTACTCAGTGTCTGAATGTAAAAGTCAAGTGAATATAAAATCTGTAGCTTCATGGTCCTGTTTTGCTAAATCTGACATCACAAAATGTGTTTTGTATCTTATTTTGATTGCTTGTCAAAATGTGATTCTATTTTTCACCTTGTAAGAATTCATAGAATTGTACCAAACAATACCAAACAAGTGTTAATGAATCTTTTTTTTTACATACTATTCACATGGACAGTATAGACAGAACAGGAAACAATCAGGGGGAGCTGGAGACCAGATCTGTAAATGTCACAAACTTTATTCAAACTTGTGTTGCCCACTTGAGCACATGGCTTAATGTGTCAGATCATGTTGTATCATAGTGCATGTTTATTCTTGAGAGCAGAATAAGGACAGGAAACAGGAAGTAGGTAGAACAGGACTGGGAGCACAGTTGTTATCAGCCTGAATTTCAATAATGGTAAATAAAACCTCAGTTTTTTTCCTCTCTTTACGTATTTTAATTATGCTTTTATATGTGGTCAAACTCAACAGACAGGGAAAGCAAGCAAACAGACTCATTACTTGAGCAATATTTGAAATGGCTCACATCATGTATTATACTTAAAACTCTTCTTTAATTGTTAATTATCCAGGGATCTGTGCATTAAAGCTGATTTAAACTGGTTGTCTGAGTCTATAACTGAATCTCCACAGATATTCTTAGTACTGAATAGCTAATTTTGTACCCCATTACTGTACCCCATCCCCCAACACAGCATCCCTCCTTTGTTTCCCCCCCGGGCCGGATTGGGCCTTTCATTCATCTGTAAAAACATGTTTAACCCTTCACCCCCCGCCTCTGTCTTCTGCACGAGCCATATCATCCAACTAAGCTCGCCCCTCGGGGGTCTCTTCAGTGAAGTGGCTGTTTGCAGCTGTCCTGATCTGAGCGTACAGTCACTGCTCACGGGTCACATGTGATCTGTACAGTGATATAAATTGTTGTGTATCTACTTGTAGCCCTCCATCTGGGCATGTTTATTCTGTTTTGTGCATTGTGCAGTTGTCTGTAAAATGCAGCAACCAGAGGTTGATACTAATGTTCTTAAACGCATCATTTAGTGCCTTGGCATAACAAAATTTGTTGATATTAAAGGCTGATACTAAACGCAAGTACAGTTTATTGCACATCACAGTCTTGATATGCTGTAACTGCTGAAGTTAATAAAATAATCTTACGTTCTACACTCTTAATTGCTTAATTGGCTTATGGTGGAAAACTTTAAGCTTTTTACTGGTATTTTCCTGGCTTACCTAATGCCACATGCTGCAAAATTAAGAATATGCATTAGAGGGCTAATTGGTTCTCAATCCCAAAAGCTTCCATTATAATTGTCCGTTCTCTTAAGCATGTTTCCTGTTCATTTATACTAGGGATGACACAATACCTCTTTTGTACCCCAGAGTATCTGCAGAAATCTACTCCAATACACTCGTTTTCCCTCGGAAAATCTAAGTGGTTATAGTACATTTGTCTGTATGCATCCTTTGTTTAACCTAGATATCCAAAACCTGCAGTTCTGTTTTTAGGTATTTATTTTACCAGTGCTGAAAATTATATACTGCCTGTAAAGCACATATGAGATCACATTTTCTATCCTTTCATAATTCATTTTTTTCTCTAGTCAATGTTTATTTTGACCATAAACAACGCACTGTCACTTTAATTGAGCGCCAGCAGCTCAGCAAGGATTCACCACCACAGTTACCATATAACTTTCAGCAAAAGCGTGTTAAAATCATGTGTGCTACAATTCTGTCTTAAGATGAAGATGAACTTATAAAACTATATAACTTTATCTTCTGCACTAAGTGACTGTCATAGTGTATTGGATTTTTTTATTTTGGTTTTGGCAGTTTCCGATATCTACGTTTTTTTGGCCAGTATTGGACCAATTTCGATACTTAAGTTTAAATCTGCGCATCCCTAATTTATACACACTGGTTCTCAATCCCAAAAGCTTCCATTATAATTGACTATGCTCATAAGCATGTTTCTTGTCTGCTTACACACACTGAGGAAATATTTTGGTCTGTGCTAATGGACGGAACGACAGTGCTTATACATAAGCCTGCAGTATTCTTTTATCATAAATGGTAGAAAGAAATTTCTGTTCTTTAGCAGAAAACTAGATCATATAAAGAACCAATGAACCGACAGTTTAACATTTTGAATGACCTACATTGCAGTGAATATGGTCAGAACTGGCCAGTAGTTTAACTACTTATGCATTTTAGAACACCTCACATTCTCTGTCAGAGCTTGTTCAGTCCAGTCGCTGTCTCGACTTACTACTATTTTGTGAGCCCCAGCACGAGTGAGGGCTTTTCCTACGGCCCACGGAACTGGGCCAGTAGTTTTCATAAATCACAGCTGAGATGGTGTGTGCTGCAGTACACCTTCCCTCACCCCTTCATCTCTCTCCCTCTTTCTCCTCCCTCTTTCACAGTGGTGCTGTGCTTCAGACTGCCGATGATATTGAGATCACACTGTGCTTTCTATTCTTCTGCAGGTGTAAAACTGTGCAGTTTTACTATTAGGTGTATTCACAATTGTCTTTCCTTGGTTTTAACCTACTAACACAACCTAGCATAAGGGTTTTACATTTAAAGGGGCCATTTTGTACATTTTGTACTTTGTACATATATATAACTGGAACTCTTGAACTGGAGAAATATTCTGATATATGCAATGTTTTATTATTGTAATTCTGTGTTACCTCATAAAAACATTATTTCACATAATATGACCTCTTTAAAAAAAGAAATTTGTCTGCAGCAACATTGTATAGATGTCAGGTGCACTGGTGCGCTGACATCTATACAGAGAGAAGAAATACTGGTTGAGCTGCTATTTAAGAGCAGGAATAGAATAATAATGTTTTCGCACAATGGCACTGAAACCATCTCAGTGGTTGCCAGTTCCACTAGAAACAAAGAAAGCTCTTGGCTGTTGTAATCATCTCACACTTCAGATACTGAGTGTTGTCTCCTGAGATTATGGTCTTGATTTGGACCAGGCTGCAGACTGTGAAGCCTGTACTTAAACAAGCCTGAAGCGTGTTTCCCTGCTTGCTTTTGTCTGAGCTGAGTAGCAGCTGGTTCACACATCCTGTTCCCGCCTCTATGAGAGTTTTATTCCAGAGGAGGATTAATGCTGGGAGCCCCTGTTTGAGACCTCTCTCTTTCTTTTTCTCTCCCCCTCTATCTCTGATAAACCTTTAAATCTTCTTTCCTCAACGTAGTGTGTTTGAATTTGTAAGTGAAAATGTGTCCATCTCTCAGGACACAAACAGTTTTAGTTCAGTGTGTGCATCTGCTTTCCGGTATCTGTGTTTACCTCAGGTCTCACACCTCCACTTCCCTGTATTCAACTCCAATCAGGAAACATCCCCTGTAATCATTTACAGTCTTTAGACCTAATACTTTACCATTTTTGCTTGTTTTTTTCAGGCTGATAAACACAGACACTTTCACAGCCTGCTGTAACTGTCCTTGTTAATATTTCGGTTGTTACAGCGGCTGCCTATTGACTAGGGCTGGGTATCGAGTTCGATACTTTTTAAGCACCGACCGAATCGTCTCGATACTACCGAGTATCGAAAAAATCATTTTCGTTCGGTACCAAATTTCGA
>JAZGTJ010017291.1:0-12138 GCA_036877575.1 Botia almorhae
TGGATTCCTCTTCATAAGCAGAAAATGAGTGCCGCAGCGAGCGAGGAAATTGTAAATAAAAGAGGAAAAGTCAGTTCGCCAGTATGGCAGTTTTTTGGATATTTTAAGTCTGACCTTTGCACCCTTTGAAGCCAGATGCCTTGAGGGGATTATGATCAGAGCAAGGTTAAGTTTAAAATAAAAATGTTTAAATGTAATATATTTTTCTCCTGGTTCTTATTTTAATTGGGTCATAAAAAATATCGATAATTATCGATATCGACCGATATGAAACACTGATATTGTGATACAGTTTTCAGCCATATCGCCCAGCCCTAATAATATATAACATATAATATACACTATATTGCCAAAAGTATTTGCTCATCTGCCTTTAGATGCATATGAACTTAAGTGACATCCTATTGTTAATCCATAGGGTTTAATATGACGTTGGCCCACCCTTTGCAGCTATAATAGCTTCAACTCTTCTGGGAAGGCTTTCCACAAGGTTTAGGAGTGTGTTTATGGGAATTTTTGACCATTCTTGCATAAACGCATTTGTGAGGTCAGGCACTGATGTTGGATGAGAAGGCCTGGCTCGCAGTCTTCGCTCTAATTCATCCCAAAGGTGTTCTATCGGGTTGAGGTCAGGACTCTGTGCGGGCCAGTCAAGTTCTTCCACACCAAACTCACTCATCCATGTCTTTTTGGATCTTGCTTTGTGCACTGGTGCGCAGTCAGACAAGTACCGTACTCCTGGCAATCGCAAATGCAGCTGCTCGGCCATGGAAACCCATTCCATGAACCTCTCTACGCATTGTTCTTAAGCTAATCTGAAGGCCACATGAACTTTGGAGGTCTGTAGCGACTGAGTTGGAGACCTCTGCGCACTATGTGTCTTAGCGAGGAAATTTTACAATTGGACTTGTTGCACAGGTAGCATACTATGACAGTACCACGCTGGAATTTACTGAGCTCCTGAAAGCGGCCCATTTTTTCACAAATATTTGTAGAAGCAGTATGCATGCCTAGGTGCTTCATTTTATACACCTGTGGCCATGGAAGTGATCGGAACACCTGAATTCAATTATTTGGATGGGTGAGCGAATACTTTTGGCAATATAGTGTATATACATAAGAATTTGCAATGATATCATATCCCAGCTGAATACGCAAAGATTTAAGGATGTATTACTGCTGGATGGCCAAAGACTTGAAGCTGTGTGTTAACTTATGAGTGCTTAATAGCTAAGCAAACTGGACTTTCACTAAGACTAAAAAAAGCCTGTGGCAAATCCTGCTAAAGTGTAAAATGATGCTGGGCTGCTTGGATTGGATTGGTAGGATTGGTTTTTAGCCTAACTCTCAAGTCTTATCCAAGGTCTGTAAGACCCTCACAGGGGTTTATATATCCATAATGTTTCCAGTAACATCTCAGTTTAGTCACTGCACCGAGAAACTATATACTAGCAGCAGCTGACTGTAGAGCTAGATTCATGTGAAAGATTACTTTACAATACACCGATCTGAAAGATTGCCTACTTTGTTACTTACGGAAGTAGACAGTAGACACATGGACAATCGACCTTGAGCAAACTGCAGCTAAGTGTCTTAAGGGTTAAATGTTGCTAAAACTAGAGGGTGATTCCTATAGCTACTCAATTCCTGGGTCATTCTTCCCCTAGATCCTACTTGCAACCATTGTGTTTTCAGTCAAGTTTAATACCCACAAGGCACCTGCCCTGTCACTTTAATGTGTCCTGGTTCAATGTAATCTAAGGTCTGGAGGTTTCCAGTTTTTTGAAAACTGGAGAGCTTACATCATCTTTATAGTTATTCCACTTGTGTGTGGACTATGATGTTCTTCACATGTATGTTAAGAAATGTAATTAGCTGTGTTTCCCAGCATCACTATGTAGTTCCGTTTCGATCTTTTTCAAACTAGTAATTAAACATCAAATCATGTGCATTGTTGAAGAGAGGTGTGCTATTATGTTTCTAAGACAGATTTACAATGAAACGAGAGGAAAAATACCATTCACTTAAGTTAAAGGAGAGACCCAAGCTATCTAGTGAACATAATACCTGACTTGGACTGGTACGCAACCATCTAAAGTAGGAACCATCCAGAAGGCCATGACAACCAAATGGCAACTCACTAATAATCACTCATAACACCTTACAACAGCACAGCAATACCCTGGCATTTATTCACAACACCCTAACATTGTGGTGGCCCCTGCAAAATGTTTGACAGTTGTTAGACATTTTCTGTGGCTGCCCATTAGACAGATCTTATCAATGCCTCTTGCAAGTTAATCCTGTCGACAGACAAACAACGGAGGAAATCTGTCCCGTTCTGTCCCCTCCTGTCTACCATAAGTGCATTACAGGACAAACCCATAATAAGGATGAAAAGAATCAGGGCAAAAGGTCACACACCCCCGACACATGTAAACAAAGCATCTGTGCACTGTAGAATGTTCTGGAATAAATAAAGACCTCTCGCAAAGACCTTAAGAAGATCTGCCAGCGATGACCCTGGATAGGAATTCTAATATCAATCAACGCAAACAAAAACGGAAAGAAGAGGAGATCTGTTTCATTACTCTAGAAAAGGGAAATGCTAAATTTAGCTAGGCTTCAGAGTGACAACACTCATAATCTTTTCTGTGGTCTTTTTCATCCAGCACTTCCTCTGAGAGACAGAGACCATGGTTTATAGAAACCAGATGGAGGGTGTGTTTTGAAATTTCCTACAGATGTTTATTGTGTAAGAGGCAGAACTCATCAGCACTGTTTGAGTTAAGCACTCTTTAAAGGGAAGGACATATTCATTACAAACAACCTGTTCATTTCTCTAGCCATTCATAAGCAAACTTCTGCTGACTTTGGAAAATAATAGTATAGAGGTGGTCCTAAATCTAACAAGCATGGGCTTATGCCTAAAAAAGCTGAATTGACTTAAAATGCATGGCTGTTGTAATCTTAGCACAGAGGACATCAATAACATAAAGAACAAAGATATACATATATTTTATAACTATTACACGCGTCATCAGCTCTGAGAGCAAAACACGTTAATCTCACGTCTTCAGAGAGCACTATATTATGCTATACTGCTAGTCATTTATGATGCATGAAATAGGCTGTTATGTAAAGAAAGGGTCACGCCCCGGTTAGAGACCACACCTGTTTAAGATATGAGACTTTACAGATGTCCTCATGCGGACAGAGGGGCAAATATAAATAATCCTGAGTCACAACAGAAATACAGCAAGCGTTAACCACGACACCTGTGGCAGATGCTGTCAGCATCAGCGTGAATATGATGAAGAATGATTTGATGATGGTTTTAACAGCACTAATATAAAAGCTAAGTTTATACGAACTGTAATTAATTAACCAAACAACTTATAATATGTAAATGAGTTAAGCAATACAGATAAGCAATTTTAAAACACGATTTAAATAATGATCAACAATTTCCCAATATTTCATAAATGATGTATAAGAATTATAATAATGTGAAATATAAGGTTCACTTCACAATTTTATTTAATATATTTAATTCAGTAAAGAACCTCAGTTTTTACAGTACGTTTCTACTGTTTCTTAAATGGGTGTCACATCACATATGGTTTCAAGTGATACCTGAAAACCATTTGTTAGACATCTCAGATTATGCACCTGTTTTAGGAGATTCATAAGCATAAATAAGCGGACTCTGTGTGCTATGTTTCTGATATAATTTGGTACATTTGAATAACTGTAATATCGTAAACTGTTGGCCCATTTAATCGCGCGCACTACGGATATCAGACGCTCGAGCGCTTAGCCAGCTAACCCCTAAACCACTGAAACATTTTATTTTGCATTTTTTTAACGTATCGCTGGCATGGAGAGAAAATCAAACGTATATCTTACCTTTGGAAACTGCTCCACCCGTTTCTAATCTTTATTGTCCTTTTCCTCCTAGGGAACGTAAGAAATTCCCGCACCCGTCTTCACTTTCAGTCCAAGGGCGGTAACACAGGAAACCAGACCCTAGAGATGCCCTGATGATTGACAAGCAACAACAGCCAATAAAAAACAAGGACCGCCCCTCGAGCCGTGTTCCCTCCCACTGAAGCCACACAGCCAATCAGAGAGTGTATAGTTTCATGCGTACAAAGTCATTAGAAAGGAACTCTGATGGCTTGGGATATGTAGTCCATAGTTTTCATCATACGGTATGCAAATTAAATATTTTTAAGAAGAATATATTAAATATATTTTAAGTTAATAGTTTGTATTTAAGTTGTATTTTGCGTCTTGCAACTGTTATAAAATAATTTTACAATTTTAATGTCTTATTATTGTATGTTTTCATGTTGAGACAAATCAATCGTTAGTTTCTTTAAGTGAATAACGAAGCACTTCTAGACAAATCTAGATTTTAGCGGGAGCATTTGAGATAATTTCCTTATAAAACCATCTGTACGATACGTGAAGAACCGTAGCGAAACTGGTCAGATAGGTGCACATATGTTAAATGACGAGTCACCCATATCAATGTATTCATCTGCACAAAATCCCTAGAATGAGGCAGTTCAGAATCTATACGGAATCTAATCTATGAACGATTGTCCATAGTCTTTAATTATAATCTCCATTCTTATAAATACCTGCTCACAAGAAGTTTTGATCTTTATTAATTAGGCATCCAGTCGTGGTTTAAAATCTAATCTAGTTTGATTAGGACTTTGAATGGGACACCAACCTGTCGTGTTAGACGAGGCTGGGAGGAATTGATGTCAAGGAGTTAGAATGTGTTTTATTTCACTGCCTTTGACAGTCATATGATGTGTTGTCCTAACATCAGCAACACCTGAATTCGCACGATGTTCACTGTTAGATGAGTTATAGCCCAGCTTTTAGATTGTAAGAACATTTCTGTAACGTTTCAATAAACGTAAACGTAAATCAATAACAAAAACGTTACAAATTATATTTTCAAAGGTCTATGAAGAACATGATTTGCATAAAGTTATTGCTTGGTTATAAGAACATTATTCAGACTTTTTAAAAATTCTGTCACGTTTTTCAAACGTTCCACTAACAATTTAAGAATAACGTTTTTGATAAATATGATATATAACGTTAAAACGTTCTACTAACGTTACTGCAAGAACGTTTTGGATAATTTTGAGAGAACCTTTAGAAAACGTTAGCCAGCGTTCCATGCTGGGAAAGGCATTTTTAATGCAAATTTTCATTATTTATTTTCATTTGATCCCATTAGTGTTTGTTCAGGACCAGCTATTATATGCATTTTTATTATTATACTTATTGTCAGTAATGTTTATTTTTTAGAGTAAAAGCGTATTTTTAGATTTTTAGAAAAAATGGACTAAACATAAATCTCGTACATAAGAAATTCTGAACAATTTGAACGTGTCTCTGTTGTCATCTTGTGGTGATAATGGGCCACTACAATCACTAGGCTTCTTAATCCTATTGTCATCTTATTTAAAATTTCATATACATATAAGTTCAAATATTTAAACTTTAGACACACTCTGGAATAATTTTCTAATTGTATAAGATAATTTGAATAATGTCTCACATTAATTGCATCTTCTAAGAACAAATAAGATAAAACCTTTTTTGCTTGCAATTTTTTTCCGTACTTTTGTGACCCATAACGCTTAATTTATCAAACTTTAATTGCTTTTACATACACCTATTGTTTTTTCTTTCTTTCTTTCTTTCTTTCTTTCTTTCTTTCTTTCTTTCTTTCTTTCTTTCTTTCTTTCTTTTTTGATTGTCATTGTAAAACAATGATATACTGTCAAAATTTTGTCAACATTTTAAAAATAAAGGGTTTCAAAATTTTTGTAATAAAGAAAAATGCAATCACAAAGTATATGCTTTGTAAAATGTCACCAGGACCGTTGTTTTATGAAACGGTCCCAAGGGCTTTTATTTTACACAGCGTAACCCGGATGTTGATAATTATTTGCTGCTCATGAGGATGGCGGACATGGACGAGCTCTTCGGCAGCGATGGAGACAGCGACCATGAGCAGCGAGGTACCTTACACTTTACACTCATCTGAATTGTTTATGTGTTGGGTTTGTGTTTATTATCATGATCTTAGATTTAGTGATCTGTCGAGTTTTTACCAGCTCAATCCATATAAAGCTTTAACACTGCAGTGCACAAATATGTTTATTTAACACATTTCATCAATCATCAGGTGTCATTAGAAATAATTTACAATAAAAACCTTACCAGTAAAACATCGTAGTTTTTATCTACAGTTATAATTGTTTTACGCTTGTTTACGCATGTAACACTCTGAGGGCTGTACGGTTAATCGAAAACAATTGGTGTCACATTTTGCTTATGATTTGTTTAAAATTATAATAGCCCATTCGATTACAATCCATACAATTGCTCTAAAATAATTGCCGCGCACGTGCGTGTGTGTGTGAGAGAGAGAGAGATTATAAGTATTTTATAAGTCATTTTACTTAATTTTGTAAGTAATTTATATTTTTGTTTGTTTTATTTTTATCAGAGTCTGGCTCTGATTCGGAACATGAGAGACACAAATCTGCCAGCAATGCTTCAGGCAGCTTGAGTGAAAGAGATCATGATGAAGATGAGGTTGAGGATGGGGGAAAGCCAAGCAATAAAGAACTGTTTGGAGATGACAGTGAAGACGAGCATGGAAGCCAGCACAGCGGCAGTCAGTCAGAGAGATCTGGCAACCAATCAGATGAAAGCATGCACTCGGACAATGAGCACAGTGGTTCTGAGCGCCAGGAGGATGACGATGATGAAAGGGGTAACAGGTCAGATGCAGGGAGCCAGATCTCAGGGGCAGGAAGTCATCGGTCTGAAGGGAGCCCGGTCTCAGGGGCAAGAAGTCATCAGTCTGAAAGAGGAAGTGGAAGCCCGGGCTCAGAGATGGGCAGCCCTCACTCAGAAGCAGAAAGTGGTCACTCAGATCCAGGCACCCCTCATTCAGATGGTGAGGGGTCAGGAAAAGATGGCCATTCTGAAGATGAGAAGTGGGGTGGGGTTGAAAAGAGTGACCAATCAGAGGATGAAGAGAAACAGCAGAACTCAGACGATGAAATGGAGCGTTCAGATGATGAAGGGATGAGACGGAAATCAGGTATGTAGAACTGAATCAGTATGACGGTTTCAAGAACATGCAAGAGTTGTCCTTTATTAAAAAACATGTCATGGTGTTATAAATGTAAGTTGAGGGTGTTATTTGAAATTAGTTGAAAAGTGCAAAAACCCTGAGTGTGTCACTGTAAATATTATTTCAGTTGATAATTTTAGGGTATTTTTAGGATGTTTTTGAATGCACCATGAACAAAGCACTAAAGTGCTATTTGTGATTGTGGGCCAGTTATTTTAATTAACTTTTAACTGTTGCAGTAGCTCAAATTTAATCTGTTCAGTTACATTCTACAAGAAAATACCAAAACATTTATTATGTTCATCTTTCTAAATATTTCTTATTGTGTTTTTTGTGGTGATTCATTTCAGAATCTGTGAAGGGAAGTGACAGTGAGGAGGAATTCCCAAGAAGGAAAAAGAAGAAAACGGCTTCAGACTCTGATTCAGATTCTGATGCTGGAACACATAGGGGTGAGGAGGGCTGGGTATTGCGACCAATTGTGATTCAATTGTTTTATATATGGTTTCGATTCTATTTTATTCAGACACATAGTGGATTAGTTACCAATATTTCATTAACAATGTTAGTTTTGCCAACACAGAGTCCATATTTAAATATAAATGTTGGTAACTGAAACCGTCCTGCTTACCGTTCTATAGTACTGAAATACACATTTACATTAACAATAGGCCCACACAAGACAAGAGGTGAAGTACAGGGAATATTCACATCCTCTTAAATAAAGCACACACATTAAGAATCGATACGGGAAATCTGAGAAATATTATTTTATTAAATTTAGGATCAATTTTATTTTTTTACCCAGCCCTAGGGTTGAGTTACAGACAATGTACCACACACGTGTAGCTTCCTGTAACCTAACTTGGTAGAACATGACAATAACAGTGGTGTAATAGTACCCTAAATAAGTCACCTTGAAAAAATGTTGTCTTCTAAATGCCTACATGTAAATTGTTTTACTGGGAATTGTTACCGTGTTGTTTTCTTATAGCTTGTTAGACCTGAATCTGCAACTTGTGTGTACAGGTAAGAAACCAGCAGCAAATGACCTATTCGGAGAAGCAGATGATATTTCATCAGACAGTGATGCAGAGAAACCCCCAACACCTGGACAACCAATGGTAAAGGGTCACACACACATATTTGTTTCACTATATTAGTGAGGTCATTCCATAGTTCTTTTTTTATATCAGGCTATTTGTCTGTCTCCTAACTGTAAACCGCATCGCTGAACCTAGCCCTCACAGAAACATGCATGACATTAGATTTGTCAAACATGATTTTATCTAACAAGGAACAGTAAAATGTCCTCACAAGTTGGTTGTCATGATATTTCAATGTTAGTGAGGAATACATATGTATATATCTGTGTGTGTGTGTGTGTGTAGATATATATAAAGATATAGCTGTTTTATGTTAATTATATTGAGCCTCTCAGCAGTTGGTTTGAAACACTGTAAAATTAGGAGTGTCATATTCTAGATTTCTTCACCTGTTGTAATTAACTTGCATCTGCATGCAGCTTCAACAACTAAATTGTTGTATTAAACTAAACAGGATGCAGAGGATGGTATGGAGGGGGATCAGCCTGAAGAAGAGCCTTTACCAGAGACCAGGATTGAGGTGGAGATCCCTAAAGTCAGCACAGATCTGGGCAGTGAGCTCTACTTTGTCAAATTACCAAACTTCCTCAGTGTTGAGCCCAGGTGTGTGAGTCCTGTCAGAAACACTGAAAGCATGACATTTAGTTCCATGTTCACAGTGATCCAGCAATTCAACATTCCAGCTGTGTTTCTACAGGCCATTTGACCCTCAGTACTACGAGGATGAGTTTGAGGATGAAGAGATGTTAGATGAGGAAGGGCGGACGCGTTTGAAGCTAAAGGTGGAGAACACCATTAGATGGCGCTCTCGCCGTGATGAAGAGGGCAACGAGATCAAGGAGAGCAACGCACGGATTGTGAAATGGTCTGATGGCAGGTGAGGAGACAAACATGCTTCAGTGCTAAATGACTTCCACGTTTTCAGCTGCTGCTGACTGATGCTTGTGAGAGATGAAATGCTGTCTGTGTGTCTCTGTATATGCAGCATGTCTCTGCACCTGGGGAATGAGGTGTTTGATGTTTATAAAGCTCCACTGCAGGGAGACCACAACCACCTGTTTATTCGTCAGGGCACAGGACTGCAGGGACAGGCTGTGTTCAAGACCAAACTCACCTTCAGGTGCGTCACACACAAACACACATACTCACACACAGTTTTCCTTGCATCCCTACCTCACATCTTAGCTCCTTCCTATTGGAGGGCCAAGAAAGGAGAGAAGCAAGGATGGAAAAAGTGAGAAATTTATGTAAATCAGAACATAAATGTTGACACTGAATTAATCAAGACATTTTTTATATATATGATTAAAGCAAGATTTTTTACATGTGAAAATGGATACATTTAAATGCAAATTAAAACTGTTGTGGTAAATGTAGGGGGAGGAAAATGTACGTGTATGTCAGGTGAGGTGTGCACTGAATGCACTTGTGTGTCCTTGTTCACACAAGGCGTTCTTCAAAATGCTTCCTCTGCCACCCCCCCACCTTCACACTGTACAATTCGAGAATTGATATGTCCTACCTGATGTTGGACTGCTGTTGATTTCAGAGTTACAGGCTGGAAGTATTGACTATACAGTATGTCATTTTAATGAATATTCTGATGTAATGGTATGCATGGCAGACATTTGAAATGAAACGGTAGGACTGAGATTATTTATTCAGAGGTCTTATCTACTATCTGTAACTTTAAAAAGTTTTACTGCATGTGCAGTAATTCTCAGGTGTGCCTGTGTTTCCTTCTAATTTCTGCTGAGTGGAACAGAGAACTGGTTCCATTTAAAAAAATTGAAAACACCACCGCTGTTTTTAAATCTTTTGTGTCGCTGCAAAAAAATTAGTTTTGTGTTTGCAGTCTAAATTACATGTGTCCTTGATCTGAGTTTCTTTGCTAGATGTCTTAATGTCCTAGACTGTATCTCATAAGCTTACTTGGACATCCTGGTTTTTAACTGACAGGTCTTGTTGTCGGTTTGAGCCCTATGTGGTCCAGGCTTAGGACCACATAGGGCACAAACAGTTTTGGATCTTGTAGTGTGGTCAAAAGTTTTTATAAAACTCCACTTATTGAAATGTTAGTGCAGATGTCTCCAACGAGGTCCACAGACCTGCAGAGTTTAGTTTCAAACCAACTGTAGCACCTAAACCAGCTAATTAAGGTCTTTGGGACTGCTAGACACACCCAGGCAGGTGTGTTGGAGTAAGTTAAACTCTGGATTGAAGACCCCAGATTTAAGTTAGATTTGAGTTTTAGCTCAGTTAATGGATCTCTTTAGGTGTTGAAAAGTTTCTATTCCACCCAACAGAAGTCTCTGCATCACCACATCTGATCCATTTCAGCTCTTATCAGCTCTAACTTCAGATTTACTAGAGTCCCATACAAACACTTGAAGAGAGGTATCCACATCAGTCAGTGTCCTGTAGAGTTCAGCTCCAACTTGCTTCAGCACACCTGCCTGGAAGTTTCTAGTCTGTCTAGAAAGCCTTGGTTAGCTGGTTCAGGTGTGCTTTATTGGAGAAGAAACTAAACCCTGCAGAACACTGGGTCTCCAGCAGCAGGATTGGAAACTCATGGTTTACTGGCTTTTCTGTATATATTTATGAGAGGGGTTTCTGCATGTAGCAGATGGATTTGACTGCTGTGTGTTCGTATACAGACCACACTCCACAGACAGCGCCACACACAGGAAGATGACCCTTTCCTTGGCCGACCGCTGTTCAAAGACACAGAAGATCCGTATTCTTCCCATGGCTGGCAGAGACCCCGAGTCTCAGAGGAATGAGATGATCAAGGTAGCACACATACACATTTTTAGTGTAGTACAAGACTAACAGTTTAGAAGTTTAGAAGCAGAAAAGGACATACAGCTGTTTTGCTTGGGATTATATATATTTTGCAGGAAACATTACACACAATGACACCTATTTTTATGTTGTTGTCAAAAAATCTCATCAGAAAAAAATCAGATAAGATATTGCATAAGAGAGTTGTCCCATAACAAACTTGCCATGTATATACACACACACACACGTACTGCATCTTAACTACAGCAGGAATTGCACGTATGAGTGTGTTATCTAAACAGAATGCCTGACCTTTGAAGTGGAGTGCTGAGAAGGGTTTATTTCTTCTATTTCTCCTTTATCTCCCTCTGAACATTTAGGTCAAATGTCCAGAGATACAGATTTCATATCAAATGAACAGCCATTAGTCAGACATGACAGCAGTGCAGACCCAGTGACCTTTAGACAACCTGATTGGAGTTACTGAACAACTGAGATAAAAGTGCTCTTAATAATCTTAACAGTAATTAATTACTGTATTAAATGTATGCACTTTATCAAACATACTTTTTGGAAAACATAAATAATAATGCCAAGATGCATTATTATGCATGCAAAATGCATTATTATGCATGCAATCTTAAATCTCTAAATAGGTTTTGTAAATTTGCTGGTTAAAAAAAAATCCAGGCTTAAAATGATATAAAGTTTTATTAAATGTAGTGATTTCAGTTATATACTTTGAGTGTACAGTCGTGGCCAAAAGTTTTGAGAATGACACAAATATTAGTTTTCACAAAGTTTTCTGCTAAACTGCTTTTAGATCTTTGTTTCAGTTGTTTCTGTGATGTACTGAAATATAATTACAAGCACTTCATACGTTTCAAAGGCTTTTATCGACAATTACATGACATTTATGCAAAGAGTCAGTATTTGCAGTGTTGGCCCTTCTTTTTCAGGATCTCTGCAATTCGACTGGGCATGCTCTCAATCAACTTCTGGGCCAAATCCTGACTGATAGCAACCCATTCTTTCATAATCACTTCTTGGAGTTTGTCAGAATTA
>JAZGTJ010017292.1:0-12138 GCA_036877575.1 Botia almorhae
GTGTGTGTGTGTGTGTGTGTGTGTGTGTGTGTGTGTGTGTGTGTGTGTGTGTGTGTGTGTGTGTGTGTGTGTGTGTGTGTGTGTGTGTGTGTGTGTGTGTGGCCGCTAGCGTTCTGTACTGTCATGGTGGTGTCAATGTCATTTTACTCTTTGTCTCTTTAAAGATACTTGTTTATTTAAGGATGTGAGTGCCAGCTAAGAGGAGTGTAGATGAGTTTCATCAACTAATGTTTGTTTTGTCATTGTCAGGTTCTGTGTCTGGCTGTGGCTGTTGGTCACGTGAAGATGACGGAGGAAGAGCTGGTCTACAACATCCACCTGGCTGTGAATTTCCTGGTGTCTCTGCTGAAGAAGAACTGGCAGAATGTTCGAGCACTTTACATTAAGAGCACCATGGGTAAACCACAGCGCCTCTATTAGAGACCATCACCTCCTTCTCTACAATAAATGTCCAGTTGATCCAAATCTCCTCCTCTGTATAATTTCAGTGACTCTTTGATTTATACAGTGACTGTCTGGATGTGTGTGGTGGGTGTGTACGGGACGACTCTGGGTACACACACTAAACACAACAGATAATACTGAAGAGACCAAACACCTCTAAATAATGACTGCTGTACTGATTTAATAGAACAGAAAATGAATTTATTGATGAATCTTAAATTACTGTTGAATGATAGCTTTAGGTTACTGTTTGTTCAGCCTTTCAGGGAAAGCCTTTTTCTATATATAGTTTCTATGTACAGTTATAAAATGCATGACAATAAGTCACACAGAGAAATGGGCACACTGAGTTATAACCATGTGAATCTGGTCTTGTTTATTAAAGTGTGGTATAAATAATATAAAATATATGTAGCTAGTAAACAAACATGAAAAAAAATCTGTTTTTCGATGTTGACTCAGACTAGTAAATTATTCTTCAAATGCGTATTGCAGTAGCACAACACTAAACATTTCACAAAAAGTGTGCTAGGGAAATATTACAAAATACCAAAAAGGGAACATAAATACTGTAACAAATATTAACAAGTTACATTATATCATAACTAAAACATTACAAAATACTTCAATTATACAGAATTGTGTACCGGACACAAATATAAACTAAATTATTTTCATTGATTCAAAGCATTTGTCATAGTCATTAGAAAAAGTAGGCTACTAATTAATAAATTAAAAATGATATTATTACATTAATCATAAATATGTGGCATCATGCCTTACAAGGAAATGTTAGTTATGCGTGTGGGGTTAAGAAATCGTGTTCTATCATGTTTCGTTAGCTCACCTCTGAAACTCGTTTAGAAAGACTTGAATGAACATTATGAACAACGAGTTTGTATCGGTGAATCTATTAGCTCAATAAAGACAAACAAAGAAGTCCATTGATACCGTCGGTGTAGTTTTTCACAGGTTACACTTGACTCACAATCTCTGCGTCTTCTTCCTCGTACCACTGCAGTGGAGTTCCATCCGACGCTCTCTGTAGAATCACTTTCTGAGAAACCTGCTAAAATACAATAACATTGATCATTTAGCTACAAGAACATGTTTAATAACAAGCGTGACAGTTGAACACTCTCAGAACCTCTGCAGTCTGATTCATGTACTGAAGGGACTTGTAGTCTTCACCTGTTTGTGAATCTGATGGTAGGGGGGCGGCTCCGGGCGGATTGATCTTTGCCGCTCCAGTGAGTGACACCTGGACACAGCTGAACTGTTTATGTGCTGCCAAGATTTCAGCTCCCCTGACACCATGTATCGAGAGAGCCTCTGGGTGGGGTGATTAGGGTTTTCTCGTAGTGACATCGTGCGGACCACCTTAGTGTACGGTGGGGGTGGTCTGAGCATTGGTTTAGCTGAAGAAAGCTCCACCTGTTGGCCTTTATTTGCAGGTGCAGTACCAGACTGTGAGTTGGGTCCAGCTCTGAGTCTTCCCATGTAGACGTCACGCAGTACCCATTTCTTCTTCATCTCTGGATTGGTGCTGGGCTCGGGCTGAGGTGGGTTGTTGTTTCTCGGTGGGCTGCAGGTGCTCAGCCGACGTGATGTTTTATTTCCAGCAGTGTGATGGTAGCCGTATGGAGGTGGACGTGGTTTGAGGGTCTCTGTGTTTGTTTCTCTGCTGGACGAGCTGCTGTATGAGGAAATTGAAAGTTCAGAGCTGCTGTCCTCTGAGCTGCACTGATACAAACGCTGAGCCGAGCAGGCCAGGGCAAAATCTGTCACTCGTCGTCGTGGAAACTTGGTCTGGCCCCAGCTTAGATCTGAGCTGGTCTTGGTCAGTTGTGGTTTGCTTCTGGGGAGTCTGTGATGACATCAAAATATCACAACAAATGGGGTGAATTATTACTTTGCTTTACAGTTGGAATAACACATTGTATCATTGACTCATTGTTTAATTAATTATAATCACAGTTAACAGGTACAGTTGGCCTGTACACGCAGAAATGCAGAAGTGTGCTGGTGACCTGCAGGACTGAGAGAAGTGACGGTGCACTGACAGATCTGGGCTGGAGGGGGCGCTGTTTCCCTGACTGTTCCGCACTGGCAGACTCTTGAACACAAACTGAGGTGCTGGAGGAAGTTCTGTCAGTCTGGAGTCTGGTGAGAATGTTGGACTGCTGCTGACACAGGAGGACATGTGAGACAATATAAAGATGAAGATAGTGCTGCTATAACAGGACTAAAACATCATCTGTCATGAGATCCCTCAAGGCTGGTCTATATTACCCGGAGCGACTGCTGCAGGCTGACAGAGATGGTTCTGGGTTCTGGTCTAAGCTAGATTCCTTCCATGGAGTATTCTGGATGGGTGAGGACTCATAATCCAGACTGGAGCTGGAGCTCAATGGATTTGGACCACTTTTGGGTGAGAGAATCAGATGCTGGAAACCACTGTCAGAAGAAGAGCTCAGAGCAGCTGCAGAAACAGGGCTGCTGTCTAAATCTGTTGATGATGGACAGTGTTTGTAGCATTAGCAAAATATAAACAGTGGACATTGCATTAGCATTAGCACATTAGCATTAGCACATTACATTAGCACATACAATCCTGTCAAAAAGTTGAGAAAATCTAGTCTATGTTAGCTCAAATGCTGCTGATATTTGAGTTAAAGACAATGCTAAATACATTTCTTAAACATTTTGAAATTCCTGTAATATTAGTTTTTTGTGGCATAAATAGTTAGTCAGTAATTGTATGTTTAATGATCATTTCTAATGATAAATGCTGCATTTATTTGGACTGTTTCCAGACTCTTGGACTTTACTGTACGTACTGTAGGAGATGTTGTTTCTCTACCTACCATCATCCACAGCAACATTATCAGACAGTGAGCTGTCATCAGACAGAGCAAAATCTGAAATTGAGACACATAATCTCACCAGTTTGTAATCCTCATACCCTCCACAGAGGTACAGTGTATACTGAGGTACAGTGTATACTGAGGTACAGTGTATAATGATGTACAGTGTATACTGAGGTACAGTGTATACGGAGGTACAGTGTATACGGAGGTACAGTGTATACGGAGGTACAGTGTATAATGATGTACAGTGTATACGGAGGTACAGTGTATACGGAGGTACAGTGTATAATGATGTACAGTGTATACTGAGGTACAGTGTATACTGAGGTACAGTGTATAATGAGGTACAGTGTATAATGAGGTACAGTGTATAATGAGGTACAGTGTATAAGTGAAGCAGGTTCAGAATCAGTGTTCTGTGATTGGCTGACCTCTCTGCCTGGATGAGCAGCAGGTCTGTGGAGAGACACAGCTGTGAGGTTTCAGTACAGTGTCCTGTAGCTCTTTCAGGTTCTTCTCTTCATGTTTACATGGCTGCGGTTGGCTTCTCCTGACCGCTTTGCTGATGTTTCCCTCCAGGGACAGTTTCTGGGCCGCCCCATAAATCTGTCTCTGCAGGAAAACATTAGACAGTGTTTGGTGCTGCTCAGACTCCTACAGACAGCGTGAGAAAACCACATGATCACAAGCTGAAAATGATGAAGTCTGGATTTAATGCTCCTCATAAAATTCACCTGCTAGTCTTTCAAACTGTTAAACAAGTGCAGTAAGACCAAACNGTGAGAAAACCACATGATCACAAGCTGAAAATGATGAAGTCTGGATTTAATGCTCCTTATAAAATTCACCTGCTAGTCTTTCAAACTGTTAAACAAGTGCAGTAAGACCAAACAGCAGCAGTTTAGCTGTTCTCCCTACAGAAGTGTGATCTGTACCTCACCATCCTGTGAAATTAAACCCTCATCCAGATGAACGCAGGCTCTGATTCGTCTGCTGAGCTGAGGGGGCGTCTCCTCAGGCAGGAGGGGGTAATTAGAGGGCAGTTTTCCAGTCAGCTCCTGTTAAAAAAACAGCATGTTTTACAAACAGACAAACATTGTTGGAGCAGATGCTGGTCATTGTTACTGTCACATAGAGGTTTCTTTAGTGTCATGATTAAGCTCTTAAATCTTGATCAGCAGTGAACGACAGACATGTGGACTAACATGCAAAGAAGCATCAAAGAAGCTTCACTTCAGTGTCTGTTGTAGATCTTCATGCAGAACAAAAGGAAGCCCAGCTGACAGGTGGATATCCTCATGTTTGTTAAACCTTTATGCCTGACTTCATTTACATGCAGTACAACCGTTTAACCTGCTTGTGAGTAATTGTGCTTCAGTGGTTATGATAAAGATAAGATATTAAAGTAAACACATAAGTATGAATAGAAGTGTGTCACTCACAGCCTCTCTGACACTGAGTTTCTTCAGCTCCAGGACACACAGCTCCAGTCTGTCCTCGAGGACCTGCTGTTTCAGTCTCAGGACCCGTGTGTGGCTGCTCAGGTCTTTCACTGGTGATGTGGGGCTGTCTGGGCCTGGAGATATTTCAGCAGAGATTTCATTACAGCAGCAAAAACACACAGAGCACAGGTCTCATCTCAAAGTAGTGCTCTGACACACCACAGCTCAGTGTTTGGCTCTCAAAATAAGTTACCACATGATCATTTATGATTAAAAAAGAACTGATAAGATTCACCAGAGTTTAAAATTATTCCGCTGTCAGAGTCGCTGATCTCCTCCTTACAATCCATCATTCTGTAGTTTTTATTCAGGTGAGATCTGAGATCTGTAGACCTGAGATCTGTAGATGAGGAAGAGAAATGATTCAGAAGTGTCGTTTGATTTTGATCGCTTTACATTTACTCTACTGCCCTCCAGCCCAGAATCACTAAGCAAATAGTGGTCGTGCGGTTATGTAAAACCCAGCATCTCCACATCTAAGAGTGTAGAGACAAAGCAACTGGCCTTTTTCTCCTTGTTCACTCCTTTATCAGTAAACACACGCACACACACACCCTTCCCCAAATGTTTGAATACAACAGCTGCTCGCCTGCAGTTCACCACATACACATGTGATTGGAAGGGTTAACACAACAGAATGCATCAGTCGCTTCCATCAGACTGAGTCTCAGTGTAAACACATCAGAGCTGCTGGTGCCATGAGACGACATGATATCTGCTGATACAACAGATCTCAGCCAATAAGAGAGAAGACAGAAACATCTGATGAAACCACTGCAGGAATTAAATCACAAGAGCAAAGTACACTACAAAACCCTGTTTAACCCTCTATATATATATATATATATATATATATATACACAAAACCCTCAATATACAGTAACAAAACTGCCAGTGGCGGTCGGCACGAATTCACTTGACATATTATGAAGCTCACATGTGGCCATTTTGCTGCCTGTTTATTTGACAGTTCACAAAATATATTTCATTAACAGTCATAAAAGGTTTGTAATTTTTAATAATCCTACATAAATATGCTTAGTACAAAAGTAACTGAGATAATTTTAGCGGTAATGACCAAAAAATTATAGAGAACTAATCGAGTTTAGCAAAAAATTACAATAAAAATCATCTCAGTAGTTTACATTGTTGTATGAACATAATACTTAAACAACAAACATGTTTCATCAGCTGATGAAACTGAGCTGGTGAATCTGCAGTGATCTCCACCCTGAGATGACATCAGAGCAGACTTCATTCCAAAGCTCATTAGACTCATCAGATGAGCAGACAGGAGGTGTTCTTCTCGACAGAGATCTTAGAAACAGAAGGATAATGCTACAGATCCGCCCATCTCAAGTGTAAAGATGAGACCTCAGTTTCCTCTGGCTGCAATTCTCATGAGTCTGTTCCATCTCCAGATTCCCAACACCCTTCCCATGAGTCTGTGATCTGTTGAATTGTCTAACAGAGCAGATTCATTCCCACTGTGAACAGGACCCAGATTGTGTACCGAGTCTGTTATTACAGGAATGCTGAATCATGTGCATGTAACAGGAGTAACAGAATTCACTGAGTGACTCTTATTTCTGCAGCTGGTGAAAAGCCAAAAACCAGCTGAAAGCTGATAAAGGCCTGCAAACATGACAGGCAGATATAGAGAGAGAGAGAGAGAGAAAGAGAGAGAGAGAGACTATTCTTGTGATGCTCAATGAAGATGAAGTGAAAACATCTTTAGCTGAAGTACACTAAAGTAAAGGTTCTAGCAGTATTAAACAGACCCATTGTGCTTGAATAAACATCCATCATTCATTCTGTATTCCAGCAGTTCATTTCGTATCAATAAGAGGCAGTAATGGTTGTATACATATTTAAAATGAGTCTGATGAACTCACACTGATCATTCTGCATGTGTTCCGCAGACACGTTTATCCAAAACAACCTCCAGTGATTCAAGCTATACATACTATCAGGAAACACACAGACTGAAAAATCCCAACCATTAAAACAATTCAACCGATATCAGTTAATCTGGATCAACACTTGCAAGCACTATAAACAAGTAAAGATATGGTGAACGTCATGGTCTTTAGCCAATGTAACGCGGAACAAATCACTTGCGCTTATACTGTAGACATGATCTATTTAATGTAATCAATCATAATAAACCATGCAAATCATTTAATTGAGGACAAAACAGGTGAAGCGTTAAATGCATACGAAAAATAATAAAGCACGTGTTAGGATTTTTAGAAAAATAAAAACAACTGTATATCTTAAAATGCAATAAATAATTTATCAAATGAAATGCTGCTACTTTACGCTAATATTAATTTGCTTTAGTGGTTCTGGGAGGAAGATAAGTACGCAAATCATCATCATCATTATTACTATTATAATCATAATCATCATACTCCCTGTCTCTGCGGTGTCCAGCCCAATGCGCTTCCGTTCGCTTCATTCTCCACACGCGCGCGTGCCGGCGGAATGCACAGTGCTGGGCTGCGGCTGTGCGCGTCGCCGGTACTCACCCCTGGACTCTACCATGTCAAATCTGTACCTCGATCATATCTATATAGGGGGTGTCTCGTGTGCCCGCACTCTTTAACAGTCCGTATTTTCAAAGTGGCCAGAATATTCAAATTTACAGTAGCGTACTTCACACTTTTGTGACAGGAGATAAAGCAAAACGATGTTTTAATCAAATTTAGAGGTGAATGTCCGACCGTACCACCGCATTCCCCCCATCCCTCATGTTGCCAGGGAGCTTTGTAAGCGCTTCTTCAGCAGTGGGCGTGTCTGACAGTGAATACAGCCAGCGGGAGAAATCGTGCACAGTAAAGAGTTAAAACCAGAGGCGCGTGCCCGAGAATAATCACCCGGACTTTATGAATAGCATCTGGAACGGCACACTGGCACAACTTTGTTATTCTGCATGGCAACAAGCCAGAAGCCGCAGCAAACCGTGGCTGGTAGTATTTGACCTTACTGTCATCAGCTTATAAAGACGTGATGGTGTTGCTGCCTTTAGCATCCTGTTGTTATTGCTGACAAAGAACCACAAGAGATGATCAGTTTATGAAATATGTCTTCATTTCCATGTAAAGTAAGTTCGTGGAGGTTTGTGACAGTATTTCTATAATGACGGTCTGAAACTGTTGAAAAGGTGAAGTATGAATGCGTCACTCATCAGAGACACACTTACTGTTTGCTATTCCTGAATTTTTATAAACAATGCAACATATAAGACATATTTAATTAGACACAATTTATTAGAATTGATCAATTCATTATTAGAGCTTTATCACTTTTAAACACCTACACATTGTCTTTTATTAAAGAGGGCAGTTCTGCTTAGTTTGTACGTATGTATGTATGTTAGCGTCATCACAGTGTCATCAAGTTTGCAAACAGAACCAAACACTTGGAAACGAGGAAAACCTGGAACGACTCATCTATTATTCGCCTCTTGTTTCAATGTCTGTGTTTGTTCGTGCACACATTTTCAGTCACAGTCACTTCTAAAACAATAAATGAGACATTATACAGGCAAATTAAAAGTGCATTACTGTTAGTGACCACAAGAGGCACTTTAGTGTTTAAATGTGTCCCAGCATTCCAGCGGTGTACTCAATGACGTCAACCAGGAAGTAGCATCATATTCATGGTGTGTGTTTGTGTGCGGGGAAGTTTGTTAGCGTATGGGTGTGTTTAAATGTACACCGTGATCTTATTTGACCTGATCCTAGTTGCCCAGCTCGGATTCAGAGATGATAATACCAGACTCATGAGTTTCTGTAGCGATGATGGCGGGGCGTTTTACATAACTCAGGGCTTCCACAGTTAAAGCTGTGGTAAGAAATGATGAATCGATCAGATATACTAGAGCAAACTGGTTAGTGGGTCTCAACCCAGTCTTCCCTGTTTGTTCAGTGAGTATAAAGGCGATTCTAATCTCCCCATAACATTCAAGTCAGTGAAGTTTCCGCTAAAGCACTAAAGAACTAAAACAGATCTTGTAAACCTTACTTTAAGAGAAAATGGGCTCCTGAATTGTAATATTTCAATCTTATATTTTTCTACATCGTCATTGTTTAGTTTCTATTGTTTTACACGTCACGGCAGTGCGTTGATAACAGTGTTCCTGTAGCTCAGTAACAGCATTGCGTCACGCACCTGTACTACAATAATAACCTCTGAAGACTGAACGCTTACAGTGTTGCGTTTACAACGTTTATAAAATGACCAGAAAACGTTTCCGCTCTATCACACATCATCATACTGTGAATCCGTTACTGTAGAGAGCTTTTACAGAGCAGTTTATTTTTAAACATTAAAAATACACATTTATATTTATTGATATTCTGTGTAAATATCATGTATTTATTATGTGTGTTATTCCAGTGTTGGGGATCTGTGTTGTATTTGTGCATGTAATGTGTTCTGCGCAGGTGTGACGTATTAGGAGACAGTCTGATATCTGTCTTTCATTTCTCTTTTAATTTTTAATTTGGGCCAAACAGAAGGAGCATGTCTCAAAGAGTCTGGTAGAAGTCGCACTGCTAAATATTCCATTTTAGTTACTTTGGTTAATTTTTAAAGTATTCATGTGTGACATTCGTGTAATGAATGTAATATCCTAAACGTTAGTTTATTTACTTCTGCTGTTATGATAACCGTTTAGTAAGTAATGTGTCTTGGCTGCAGTATATTGAAGTACGCTTTAAATATTAAAAAAACATTAAATATGAATATATTTAATATTGCATGTATGAATTGACATGTTTTGTTTTGGTGTTTGGTGGGTGTTAATAAATTACGTTATTTTCTACTTCAATACATTTGTATAACATGGAAGCAAAGATGGAAAAACAGCTTTTGACGCCTTAAAACACGTGACGTTTAAGGATCGTGGACGCGCAGCAGTGAGGCGCGCGCGAGCGAGCGCTGAGGGATCAACATGGAGAGAAAAGGTAATGTGTGCCGTGACTGTGTCAATATTATTTAAACACTACACCGATTACACAGGACGACGAGTTTACACGGAGTCTTGAATGAGCAGGATGGCACTAGCAGATAAAGATGCGTTTAGTCTTCCTAGGACGCATGCGCTGCTGTCTTTAGCATTTAGCCACTGAGGCTGCAGCTTTAATTAAATGAGCATGTGTTAATTGTCCTGACGCCATCACAATCTTTAAGACATTCGTTTAGTACGACATTCGTTAAATATGCGACTTTACGTCTTTTAAATATGTATTAGACGGTACGCGCATGTGTATGCGCGTGCACGTGTTGATGATGAGAGTTGAGCTTCTGTTTGTTTCTATGTCGTAGAAACTTCCGGATTTCTATGTGGTTATTTAAACGTGAAAAGACATTAAGTGTTATTAAAAATCCTCCTCTACACTCATTTATGTCAGTCAGTTCCTCTCGTCTTGTATTTAAACACGCAGTTTTCTACTGTGAATGTAAGATTACATCATTGTCGTTGTGTGTTTCCTGTTATATTGTAAGGGGACATTTGTCTGTCATCAAGCACACGATGATGTTGAACTGTAACTCTCTTATTCCACTGCAGTTCTGGCACTTCAGGCGAGGAAGAAAAGAAGCAAAGCCAAGAAGTTAAACAAGAAGTGAGCCGTGTGTATTCTCTTCTTTCATTATGGGATAGCTGACAGTATTATATTCAGAGGTTATTGTAGATGTCGAAAGGAACAGCCGAGTCATGTGCAGGGAAGATCCATTCGGAAATTGATGAAATGTGAAATGAAACGAACACAGGTCACACAGCTGTGTTCCATGTCTTATGTTTATTTCCTGAAAGCTGATCATGTCTGTGTAGATCTGCTGTTAGTCATGAAGGTTCTGCTCAGATCATTGAGTTCCAGTTATTAAATCATGACCAGTGTTTAGATGGTAACCGGTTAACTTTTCTGCAGGATTATATTCTGAAGATATGAGTTTCCACTCAGACTGTCTCTCTGTAGTCTTGTGATGATGTAAGACAGGTGCTTCATTTTCTTTACAAAAGAGAAACTGAGCATAGACAGATATGTTTCTTGTTGGATTCATGTTACCATGAGAACAAGTGCTTATAAATGCACTGTATCAGTTATCAGTGTTTATTATAACTGTCTGAGCAGTAGAGATGAAACAGGGCAGTTGTACTGCAGCCTCTGAGATTAACTTCAAAAGCATGTTGACTTTAATATTTATATTTTATATTTCATTTAGCTTTTATCCAAAGCAATGTTGAACTACTTGACTGATCTTGGAGCTTTAAATTAGCTGAAAACTAGGACACTGTTGTGTACTGTTCTGACAATACTGAATTGCAAATTAAAATGTTTTTATAAAACCATTTCATAAACAAAAACAGAAAGTCAGTTTGAAGAGCAGCAGTGATTTTTGAGAATGTTCTTGATCTGATCAAGTTCCTGTCACCCCTCAGGCCAGCACACCCTCCCTGTGGGACGTCTGAACAGCCTCCTGCAGACGCACAGGTACAGGATGAGGAGATCCTCGGCTCTGATGATGAGGAGCAGGAAGATCCCCATGATTACTGTAAAGGTGAGAGACAGAAGTGCTGCTCATGAAACTCAGCTGTCTGAAGCTTTTTGTGGATTTTTTTAAAGATTTTTTTAACAAGCTCATATGTTAATTTGACTACGATGTTTGTACTTTTGATGTTTAACAAGTGATTTATTCCTACACATGTATCAGTGATGTGCTTGAAAATGTTCATGGTCTGGTCTGGTTATAGTTTATGTTGGATTTGTCATGCTTCAACTTGCTTGCTGAATACCAGCTGAAAGAATCCTCCTCTCATTGGTTAGGAGGATATCACCATGTTAAAACAGGGGACCTGTTCAATGGAAAATACCATGTGATCCGTAAACTTGGATGGGGACATTTCTCCACTGTGTGGCTGGCCTGGGACATCCAGTAAGACTTTCAGTCTGTTCAATAGTGTCACATGCTAATTGTAATGTGTAGCATGAATATGCATGTGTTTGTGTTAATGTCTGCTGTCGTGCTGTTGGGTGTAGAGGGAAGCGCTTCGTAGCGATGAAGGTGGTGAAGAGTTCTGAGCATTACACTGAAACAGCTCTGGATGAAATACAGCTGCTGCGATCAGTGAGTCTTCAGACACACCTCACACTGAAGTCATCTCACATTTCCTTCTGTAAACTAAAGCCAAAAAACTCCTTCAGTACTAAACTGTTTATTCATTTGATTCAGTACTAAACTGTTTATTCATTTGATTCAGTACTAAACTGTTTATTCATTTGATCCAGTACTAAACTGTTTATTCATTTGAT
>JAZGTJ010017293.1:0-12137 GCA_036877575.1 Botia almorhae
TTCTCAAACTATCTATTCATAACCCTTAATTGATTATATAACATGCACTTGTTTCTCCTATCTGTTTCTCTTTTTCTGTGTGTCTGTCTGTCTTTGTGTTTGTCTGTATGTCTGTCTTTGTGTGCTGTGTACATTTATCATACATGTAAAGCTGCTTTGTAACAATGTCCTTTTGTGAAAAGCGCTATACAAATAAAGTTTAATTGAATTAAATTGAATTACTGACTAAAGCATTGACCAAGGCAAAGATGGAGGTGGTGCTAAGTGATGGGAATGGCTGTCAGGGGCTGTAACTACAATGGGCAGAGTTTTGACCAGTATAGGCCCCTCGTATGGGATGACTTGAGAACCAGATTCCCAACCAGAATGAGATCTGGGGAATACATAACACGAGACTGTGGTGTTGATGAAGAGAGGGAGCAGGCCTGGATGTGACCCTCAATCAGAGAGCAGTACAGACACAGCTGTTCAGGGGAGCTGTGCTGAACTCCTTTCCACAGTCAGTGAGAGCCAAACTTGAGGATCAGCCTAGGCTCAGCGAGGAGGTTCATGCTGTAAAGGCAGCTAAACTTAAACATTTCTTCCAACTTTGAAAAGACTCTAGACAAACAGAGCAGAGAGGTGCAGAGAAAGCTCACGCAAGCTACACTTGAAAACATGAAAAGGGCAATAATGCAGCAAAGCAAACAAAGGGGACCTATTTGGTTCAGGCTAGGCCCGAAGGGGAAGCAGCTGCGAGCCCTCCAGCCCCAACATGTGGCGTTGTCAAAAAGTGATGAAGAAGAGCCCCTAATCAAATGTAAAGTTAATGGATTAACCTTAAACTGCCTGATAGACACTGGTGCTACCTTCACATGTATTAAACCCTCCTCTGTAGAAATGCGTTCATCACACGTCGGTACAAACAGTGGGATTCTCTGGAAACCCTACAAGTGTAATGTGGAGTGAACCACTAACTAGTTGAATAAAAAAGTGTAATTACAAGGGTTGTAATGTCTGAGACGGCCCCAAATTTAATAGGAAGAGATGTATTGTGTACATTAAATGCCACAATTAGGACAACACCCCATGGAGTGGTCCTACAAATGCCCAGTCAGAACAGCAGAGGCAGTGCAGGAAGTAGAGGGACCAACAGCATATGGGATAACAGCACATGATGTTTATGCAAAAGATGTATATACAGACCAACAAGCTGTGGTACCAAACCCCTACCAAATTCGGAACAATCTAAATAACAAACACGAATGGTTCTCCACCATAGATCTGACCTCTGCATTTTTTACTGTACCATTGCATGAAAAGAGCAGACATATGTTTGCCTTCACTTGGAAGGGTAAACAACTGTCTTGCTCTCACATTCCGCAGGGTTTTTCTCAACACCCCCATATTTTTAATTAAAAATTGAAAGAAATGTTGAATTTAGAATTTGATGACAAAACAGTATGCTTGCAGTATGAGGATGATAGTAGGCCATGAGACCAAACAAGGTTGTATTGTAGCTACTAAACCGGTGCTGATGGAACTAGCCAGAGCAGGGATGAAAGTGTCACCGCAGAAACTTGTTGTTGCTGAAAAAAGTGTTACTTATCTGGGTAGGCAGATTAGCAAGGACAGAAAGGAAGTGAGTGACAAGCATGTTGAAGCAGTTGAATTGTATCCAAAATCTGTAACATTGAAGCACATCATGAGATTTTTGGGAACAACAGGGTTTTGTAGTGAATTTATAGCTGAATATGCAAAAAAATGTAAAGCAATGATGAAATCTGCAGGTATGAAAAACCTTACAGCGAACTTACAATGGACAAAGGAGGCTGAGGAAGAGTTTGAAAGACTAAAACAGGAAGTGGTAGGAGCCACAAAGCTAACAGTACCTAATCATAGTAAAACCTTTTATTTAGATGTAGCATTGAGAAAGGCAGGACTAGCTACAGCTATATTACATCAGAAGTAAGGTGGAAGATCAAAACCATTAGGTTGGTATTCTACTTATCTAGGAGGACTAGAGGATTGGACTGACTGTGAGAGAAATCTTGAAGCAGTGTTTTGGGCATATGGGAAATGTTCCAAATTATTGCTCAGTTCAAAGGTTGAGATCAGATCAACACATGAAGTTATTGGGGTAATAGAACAAGACAGATTTAAGTTGTCTGTGAGGAGGAGGATGAAATATTTGAAATTATTAGAAAAATGCAACCTCTCCGTTAAAATAATAAAGACAAAAATGAGGCAAACAGACTATTATTTTGCAAAGAAGTTACCCCACATTGCTGTAAGGTGTGAGAGATATGAAGGTTAGGCCTGACTTAGGATGTGACAAAATAGAAGGACATAGAATGTTGTTTGTGGATGGATCATGCTCAAAGAATGACAAAAGGCGGAGTAAAATGGGTTATGCTGTAATTGAAGTGATGAATTTGGAACCAATTGAGTTAAAGTCTGCAGAGAAATTAAAGTAGAAACAGGAATAATGTCAAAACAGAAAGCAGAAATCATGGCATTGGCAGAAGCATGTGAGATGCTGGAAATTTCTTGAACTTCAAGAAAACTAATTGAAGCGTGCCAGAAGCTAACAGCTCTAAGTATTGTTAAGTGTGATGCACACAGAAAGGGGGAAAGTATAGAAATAATTGTGAACAATTTTGCAGATCAAATATCTTCTTTTCCTAACTGTTTTCGTGGTGGACACCTCAGCAAACAGCCTCTGTCTGGGTAAAAAATTGTGCACTACAGTCTACTGAAGGCAGGATTCATCTAAAAAGTTGGTAGATGTGTCGTTAGTCACTTTGACTTGTAAAAACTTGTAAAACAACTTGTAAAAACGTGTCACTAAGGGGGTCTAAAGAACTGTTAAATCTGCCAAGCCTGCATGATGACTACTGACACTTTATATATTGCAACATATTGTACCACTGCTACACCACAATATGGGATGCATATCGCTCTGTTCTCGGTTTTGAGCCTGTAGTAAAAACTGTAAAGAAATAGACCAGTGAAACAAGCATTGGAGTGTTTTTTAAAGCTGCAGCCACTGATCTGGATGAGCTCACTGATACTGTGACATCCTACATCAGCTTCTGTGAGGACCTTTGTATTCCCATCAGGAGTCACTTAATATACAACTACAACAGTAAAACAGCAAACAGGTCTGTGGATGATGCAGTTAACATGGGGCTGCATTACATTCTGCAACACCTTGATAGACCAGGGACTTGTGCTCGGATCCTGTTTGTAGACTTAAGCTCACAATTTAACACCATCCTGAGCTCTGCTATATAAATGCAAGTGTGATTATTAAAGAATAGCAACAGAATAAAATAAAATTTTAGACGCAGCTCACTAGTGAATTGTGCTATTTTTAGAACAGGCCTGCGGGCGACTCATGTGGTCCTTGGGGGCGACCTGGTACCCGCGGGCACCGTGTTGGTGACCCCTGTGGTAATTAAACCCTAAACCCTGCTAAATTTAATTAAGACTAATTAAACCCTAACTTATCAGTGGAGTTAATTTTCATCCTTTTTTTATTGTTCTCAGCAAATTTTAGACTGTGTCCAAACTCAATGCTTTTATACTTTTATATAGTGTGCTATTTGAGGAGAATTTGTAGTGGTATTCAATACCACAGAAGACATTATTGAGTGCAGCCGTTCAATCTCATGATGCACCACAATAACAAGTGTACAACTGATGCACACTCAATGGCTTGACCATACTTATTCATAGTGAGGGCCCCAAAGCCTCAATTAATTTTTGACTATTCTTATGTTATAAACACAGAAATTAAGTTGTGGAAGCATGGTACATAGCTGTTTAAAATTAGTTTAAATAATCTCCAAAACACTTTAATGTTCATTTCATTTTTAGATATCTTAACAATATATAACAACAAAATATTTTTTAAGTTTCCACCAAATACTATTTAGTGTTGTTTCATAGCTCTGCTGTATAATCAGGCAATACTTGTGTTTACACTTTATTTTAAGGTGTGCTTATACACAGTGGTCGAATTGTAAAAACATTTCAAGGGGGATGGAGTGGTCAAGTATTTCTTAATAATTTGATCCATTCGAGTTGTGACAACATGAATTACTGAAAACTGGCCAGTCCAGTTCCTTGCTTTGCATGGAAAAAAAGGGATACTACTGCATAGTTTAGTATTGTATTCTGATCTTTAAAAAAATATATTTTGGTCTTAAGAGGTTACAACTGTGCAGAAAAAGCATTTGCTTTTTTGCTCATTAAAATTAGTAATGTTGTTTAGTATCAGGAGGTATGGCATTGGTAATTCTAGTGCTGTGGTCAACTCTTGAGTTACATGAAGTAGGACAAACATAAGAAACGTTTGTTTAAGATGTGCATTAAATTAAACACTACAGTAATTAAATTTGATATAAACTAACTGAGTTGGGCTGACCCAACAAAACTGATTGAATTTGAAGTTAATATGTGTGTGAAAACGAAATTAAGTAGGTTATTACTTTTTAAGTGTAATTACTTTTTGAGCGCAAGTTGCTTAATTGTAAATCTGTATTGTTATTGTTATACCAGAAGTGATTTTGATTAGTTGTCCCAGTTTACAAATATTGTGTTAATGTCATACAAGCTTGTTATGTTAGTTAGATAAATGTAAAATTTTTCGCCAATTGTGTGGAATGTATTGACAGAAAAGTCAATGATTTTTTTTAAAGCGTACATTACATACATTGTATGCATTTATTTTTTTATCTTGAAATTTTCTTTGCACTCAGATAAGTATCTACATAATTTTATATATTTACATTGAAAATTGATATATATTCAAGTATGGCATGTCCCATAAAATAGGCCATAAAAATGTTTTGTTTTGGTTTCATGATGACTAATTTGCTTACCAATGTTAATGTTAATAAAACAACATATTTCCAACTAATAATCAAATCTTACTATAATTGCCATACCCACCACTGAGGTCCCTGAGGTCAGGACCTCTGTATTTTTCAGTGATAAAAAAGCTCTGTCTGAACTGAGACAGAGTATTTTGAACTGTAAAATAAACTGTATTTTGGTGCTGCTAATGTTTGCCAAAAATGCCTAGGTAACTGATCTCTGATGTGGTTAGTGGTCTAACAGTGAAAGTTGGCCAACCAAATAAAATAAATTTTAAAGAATTCTAGTTCTTTAATTGTTGTTGATTTGCCCTTCTCTGTGTTACATTAATTTTCCATTTTTTACAAGCAACGCATAAGTGTGTACAACTTTTCTCTAAAACGCTTTCCCCAAGTTGATCCATCTATCCATTTGCTTATGCGCACAGGTTGGCAAGACCTTCACAACACTCCGAGACCCAGCCCCACAAAATCGTTAGTCAGTAACCATTGGCTCTTTTTACTGAAAGGCGGGACTTTCTTCGCTAGATAGGTAGTGTTGAGGACTGCAAGTAATGATAGTACAGCAGCATCTTAGTAATATATGTAGTCTTTGATGCAGTACATACCTCGCGACAGTAAGTGTTTTCGGACATGGATTGAACGTATAATGGTTATTTAAGCAGAACAAATATAAGGATGGATACGTTTATTAACTTAATTTTAATGAATAATTTGAAACATTCTTTGAATCGACTCTTTGAAACTGTTGCCGTAATAACGATAGTCATTAGCCCCATGTCGTGTTGAAAACAAGTTTAAATAAATGTATCATGATAATCATAACAGTAACAACAAGATGGGTATATTTTAACAAGGCCTACAGGAAAAAAGGACCGTTGTTCAACCCACTGAATTTCGAGTCGATTCTGTTCTTGGAAAACCCGATTCAGTGAGTGTTCGTCTGTTCCTGTTGTCAGCCATATTAGCGCCCTCGATCATCGTTACCTCAGGACATGTATTCGGCTGACTGGATGTAAGAACGTACGGGTTTGGTGTTTTAATTCTGCATGCGGAACGGTGCAAAAACAAGAAGATGGAGGCCGTCAAAGCGTTTAACGGCGAGGTTTGTTTCATACTTGGTTTAATGATTTCAGACATGATTGACTCGATTGTATCATCAAGGCGACTTCACGGTGCACTCCACGTTAGTTTTTATTAGACTATTTCATCATCGAATGGCTGTTTATTTATTTTTAAATAAGGGGGGCGGCGTTATGTCACCTAAAAGAAAATCATGTTAATGCAAAGCCGGTTAGCCATCTAGTAGTAATACATTTATATTTAAGTATGCGTAGTTTTGCTGCATAGCTATATTTAATCTTTTAATCTTGTTAATTTTATTTAATCTTCTAGGAAGCACTGACAAGATGATAACGTTTTCCGTCCGTGTGTCAAATCAGGTGAAGACACCCTTTAAGGGTATCACGCGCCTATACTAAGTTGGCAGCGTTTTCAGCATCACAACCCCTTATTTACTCTGGACACGTCTGCTGCACATTCTGGTTACGACCAGAGCTGATCGCGGCCACTTGAGTCAATGCTTGTGCCCATGCCAGCTGGAGCGCGTTTCAGAAGCGTCCCTGGAACGACTCTCGTTAAAGATAGGTGTCCAATTAGTCTAATTGACGGACGTCGCGTTCAAGCCGCACAGCTCAAAAAGGTCTAAATAAATACCCTTTTGCAGTCTCCCTCTCCCAATCTTGTATATATGACGTAGATATCAGCTACAAATCTTTTATCCTTATCGTTCATTAACTTTCTACCCTACAGCACAACAAAACATTGTCTAACATTGACGTAGCCTAAATACAGCAACCTCTAAAGCAGTATGTCGATTTACAGAATTTGAGCAAATAAATTGTGTCTGCGGAAAGCCGTTTCTATTCAGTTTGCGCAGTCTACAAAGAAATAAATGCTAATGCAAGCCTAATGTCATGTTATTAATCAAGACTAACTTTACCTTTTAGCAGGGTAAGTTTAAAGATAGCATTTGCCAATAAGATGTGATAAACTTAACTAAAGTTCTCCACTTTAGTTTCAGACAAAACTTAAAAATTGCAAATAATCTTCAAAATCGTCACTCTGTAGTAAATGGACATCATCAGTTTCAAAATGCATACTGCACACGAACATACTTCCGCGTATTATTTTAAAAGAAGGACCTCAATCCCGCCGTATTAATGTCACCCATGCTTTCCTCCGTTCTTTTTGTGTCGGGAAATCGGGTGAAAACTGATATAAGAGCGTCTTTGTTTAGAATTAGAGCAGCTGGGTAAGCTGCTTTAATTCACACAGGCGAAAAGGACTCGGCCATAAGTTTTGACTGTGTTGTGATGGTACCGGAAGTAGCGATACACTGCTTCACTTACCCGAAATAGGAAGCGTGATAGGTCTATTCTGGCAAAAACCTCACGTGTAGGGGAGCTTAACTGTGCTTTACTCTTATTGGCTAGTGAGATTCTGACAGACAGCTCTCTGACCCAGAACTAGACTTCTACCAAATGGGTAAATGTAAATATGTAAAGGTTACTATGGTTTAACCATGGTAACCACGCATTAACCATTGTTTTGCTGCAGCAACAATAGTTTAACTACAGTATTTGTAATAAAATATGATTATATGTATATTGTAAATAGTTCACCAAAAATCAATTAATTAATTAATTTTTGCAATTTACGTTAGTGTGTGTTGAATCTGAGCTTTCATTCTTATGGACTGTTTAATCTGAAATAGTGTTTACAAAAAAATGTTATCTCCCTTATATCTGTGTCAGACTATTATTTAATGTCTTGCATTGTTATTGCATAGAGTTGCAATAGTATTAAAATAATTGTGAAAGGGTTTGAATAAAGTAGCTTTACAGTTGTGTCTCATTTGCAAATACAATGTTATCCACAAACATAATAAAAGGAAATCCAGGAATGAATCACAGTCACGTTATTGCATGCAATGGTAAACTGCAAAACTACAATATGTTTTTCCCACCTTTTCCAGCTGTACTCACTGAATGAATATAAGCCACCGATCTCCAAAGCAAAGATGACCCAGATCACAAAGTCAGCAATTAAATCTATAAAGGTAAGGCTAAGTTTGTGCCATTTGTGTGCACGTGTGTGTGTGTATGAAATGCCCTCTGTAATTATTAGGACAGTGATACTATACAGAACACAGCTGATCTCTTAGAAACACAATTGTGAGCCAGTTTAAAGCCTCAGAATACTCAGGTTCACATTAGATAGAAGGATTAAACTTGGCTGTTCTTATGAATTGGCAAAGCGTTTGTTGAAACAGCCTATAACAAATTGTGCAGCTGAACAATATTTTCTTTACTGTGCCAATACATATGGTGGTTACTTTTGTGTTTGTGTGTGTGTGTGTGTAAAATATACACTGCCCAGACAAAAAAAAGTCGCTACCTGTATTTAAATGAGCAAATAGGCAAGAGCCATTGATTAGATAATTACTTTAGTTATTAATATGTTTCAGTTAGCAACATGTTATTTCATCTTAACTGACACAGTGGGTGCCTTCTCATTTCCTAAACACCATTTAGCAAGACACCATTTAAGACACCAGGATGTGTCTTCCATCATGTTGGAAGACACATCCTGTAGTTGTGGAAAACCGAAGGTAACCAGAGTTACCAATAATGCATGTATCACTACACTGTTTAATAAAAACTCATGAGATTGGCAATGAAAAGCTGTGTGACTGTGAGAAAAGCCAGTTGTTAATTAGGCTAATCATAACAAAAGGGTTCAGTTTGCTAGAAAGACTTTTGCTAAAAAGAGCAAAGGAGGAAGGTTTTGTGGTTTGATGAGTCCACATTTACCCTGTTTCAGAGTGATGGGTGCATCAGAGTAAAAACCATGCACCCATTATCCGTAGTCCTTACTATTCCAGCTTGTGGAGGCAGTGTTATGATCTGGGGTTGTTTTATTGGTTAGGCCTAGATTCAGCAACATTATCTGGCTCTAAAATGAGGTTAGCTGGCTAACTGAATATACTGAATGTCCAAGCTTTCCCATCAATGGATTTCTTTTTTTCACATTTCAAGATGACAAGGACAAAATTTATTGGGCACTAATTGTGAAAGAATGGTTCGAGGAGCATAAGAAGTCATTTTTACACATGGATTGGCCACCACCGAGTCCTTACGTTACGTTCATCCCATCTTTGTTATGTTTCACATAAAACAAGACTCTAGAGCAGAAGCTAGTGGTTGGCATGGCAACACGGCTTCATAGAGCATTTTGTTTTTCACTTGCTTGACAAGCATATAAAATAACCGAACAGCCACTTGCAAATTTTTAGGATTTACAATGCCATTCTTGCCAAAGCCATGCTGAATGTACGGAATTGCACTGGGCAATTCTGTCTGCCACTTCATGTGAGAGCCAAATTGACAGGTTTAGTAAACTTTAGTTTACTCATTAAGATGGAAATATTATCCACCAGAACTGCCTTGAGTTCAAACTGTGAGAGGCACAGCTTAAACACACTCTCAGCCCTTGTTTACAGAGCATTTGAAGTTGCTGTTGGTAGTTTAAAATATTTAATGCGTTGGTCTCATTTACTTAATAATGCACTGTCAACTATGGTAAAACTTTCTGGTGTTCTAGGCATTACCATTTTTGGTTATGTAGTTGTGGTTACCTGATTGCAGTTGTAACTTCAGCTGTTCATGTACTCAAGTGTTTATTTTAACCTGCTAAATAAATTAAGCAAATTAAGCAACTGCTGTTAAAGTATTTCTGCAAATACTGTTTTAGCTGTTATTGTAATGGCAACCCATGTAAATTTACTAGATCAAAAAGGTTTCCTTTGCATACAGTATCACAGCAGTCTGAAAGTGAGATATGACCTTTGAAATAAGTTACTGTCATCATGCAAACTCATGTAAACAGTGCCTGCAAAATATATTTTTTGCTTGTTAGCATAGAGTAGATAGAATAAAAAAAGATTATTATTTTATTAATGTATTCCCTAAAAACATAACTTTTCATGCAGTTGTAATAGTTGATGTTGTTTATATTTTGTGTATAAAGGTTTAATGTGTGGTGTCACATGGCCCAGGTATTGGCTTTTTATAGCAAGGTGTCAAACTCCATTTCTGGAGGGCACCAGGACTGCAGTTTGATGCTGTTTTAAAGGAGTGTTCTGGATAAAGTTCAAGACCCAACATGCTAATTACATAATGATAATTACCACAAACCAGGGAAAATTTGTAAATGTGAAGTTACATAATATATTCTATTGTGAGATATTGCTATCCTTGCTTGTGTAATGTTTTATCTAGGCCTGTAAACCCAATAGGTCTGTAAGACCTGTAGCTTTTGCACGATGTCCGTAGAAAGATAGCAAGAAGGAAGGTGACAGCTTCCTGGTTTAAATGATGCGGAGTAGGTAGTTTACCAGACCACTGTCTGAAATCATCCATCATTTGAAAACTCCAGAGAATTTTAGATCACGACCCATAACAGCTGCTGTTTGCAGAACTGGCTTTTAAATACTCCTGACGCTAACCTTTCATTGTAGAGGTATTAAGTGTAACTGCAAAACTGTGCACATTTTGTATGGTAATCACTTTGCTATAGCAAATGTTTTATTATGTGGTGCTTCCGGGGTGTTCGTTTTGGCCCCTGAGCACAGCTATATAGCACATCTGGTTGTGATTGCCCAGTCAGAATCAAGTATGAGAGGTTTGTAATAATTAGTAAGATTTACTTAACTGGTCACAGTGATTTTGAAAAATAAGATGCCTTATAACATTTTGTATTTGGTATTGAAATCGTGTTTTTGAATGAACTGTTTAGAAAACAAACAATGCTTTAAAATAAAACCTGTTGTAAAGTCACACCAGTGTGTATCCAAATCTTTTATTTCGGTGCATAACCAGTATCAATCACCAAGAGTTTTCTAACTGCATCTTTCTGGTTTTGACACATTATCAGTGGAGTTGTTGCATACTTGGTATATTGAACTCGTAATGAATTGGTTGTTTTTCTGTAAATAACACCTCTTTCCCCTTCCCTCAGCAGCTCTCCCAGTTCCCCCAAAGCAGTCAATGTCAAGCAAGAGGATGGGGCGAGAAAGTTTCAAAGAGATAAGGGAACCCCTAACCAGCTTAGGTAGGAGATGGGCTGTTTTAAAAGAAGGATGGAAGAAGCCACATGACAGATTACCCCTCTTTCATATAGGCAGAAGAGCAAATTCATGGAAACATTTCCCATGAAAGCAATGGACAAATTACAGCTAGATAATAAAAATATATGCTTTGTCATCACATCTAGACTAAAATATTTTTTGATGAAGTTTTGTTAGGTTAATTAAAATTCTGTCATGGGGTGTGTGATATTGCCCCAAAACAAATTTCTGTTTTCTGTGCGGGTAATGATAATCAGACAATATTTTAAATACTTCCTTCCAAAATGTTTGTAATAAGCTTAAAGGGGTCATATGATGCGTTTAATGTTTTCCTTTTCTGTTAGTGTGTTATACATGCACAAACATTCTTATGTCACAGTGTGGGAATATTTAAATAATGTTGCCCTAATGTATACGCTAAGAAAGAAGGTGTGGCTTCAGTTATGACAGTTGTGTTTTTCGCTTACAATACTGTTGACTAGGGAAGTCACTCAACTATTGTCAGTAGCTGTTTTTTAAGTATTTTCAATTCAATTTTATTTAAATAGCGCTTTTTACAATGTTACATTGCTTCAAAGCAGCTGTACATAAAAAAAGAATAGTAGTAAAACACAGAGCAAATGTCTGACATGTTAATGGAATTATTGCAAATAATATGTGTGGGATAAGACTAATACTATAATAGGCCTATAGTATGTTTACGAATAAAGAGCTGACTGAACCAATAAAGCCACAAAATTGTTAAGCAAAATACATGCATTCCAGCTTACATAAATTATAGTTAAGCAAAATACAAGCATTCCAGCTTACATAAGAAAGGTATATAATAGGCTACATCATGGGACAGTGCTATAAGGGATTTGCAATAGTACCATGAACTACACAACATGCAAAAGCAGCGTACATACATACAAACATAAAATATATACAGTAAAATATTGGACGTTTATAATTTCCAAAACCCTAGTCTAAATTAGACATAAGCAGTCTCCCAACAAGCAAGCCAACAGGGCGACAGTGGCAAGGAACCAAAACTCCAATGATGTATAGATGGAGAAAAAACCTTGGGAGAAGCCAGGCTTGAC
>JAZGTJ010017295.1:1136-12137 GCA_036877575.1 Botia almorhae
TTTAATAAACGTTTGTGAAAGGTTTTGCTTTTGGGCAGGTAGCTGATGTTTATTATGGTGCTGGCACCCATGACAGAGTGGACCAAAGAGGTCAGTTCCAGAAGTTCAGCCGACGACAAGCCCAGTCTTCAGAGAGTGTTGCCATGGTGATCTAGCTCTCTGGGTTACATCGTCCAGACCGAAGAGTACTACAGGGTCACATCCTGCAGTGAGCTTATGTTTTAGAAGCAGTCGGAGAGACACGGCCTGGCCCATCCTCAAAGCCAGACAGTCTCACGTGATTAGCATATGAACTGTAAACCTCATCATCATTTTTTTCAAGTGTAATCAGTTTAATGGTATTAAACGAGTACATTTTTCCCAGTGTACACATCCAGTAATGACTCTGAGGCGTCAGAACAGCTGTACAACGAGATGAGGCAGCTGTGGAAGCAGCCAATTACATCATTAAACACATGCACCACAAAATTGACTTTAATGAGGTAAGAAAAAATTCTATATATAACGGAAGATGGAGGAAATGCTGCCGCTTTAGCTAAAAACAAGCTGAAAACATCTTTTAGCTCGTGAAAGGGTGATCATTTCCTCACCCTCATGTCATTCCAAACCCGTATGACTTTTGCTTCTGTGGAACACAAAAGAAGATATTTCGAGAAATGTCTCAGTGGTTTGGTGTCCATACGATGCAAGTCAGGGTTGTTTGATTTCCAACATATTTGAAAATATCTACTTTTGTGTTCCTTTTTGTGTTCTTTTGTGTTGCGAAAAAATTCACACAGGTCTGGAATGACATGAGGGTGTAAATAATGGATGATGCATTTTTAATTTTGGGGTGAAATATACCTTTAAGCTAATCACATTTGTAGCATTTGACATTTTTACAACTTCTAGTCAGAAATAGGTCACGCAATGTAAGCAAAACAGGCTGTGAATGACACTTTATTAACATTTTCCTGATGGTGAACTACAGCCAGTCCCCCGTGCTTTCCTTAACAGGAGACAGCTGCACCTACACAGACGAAAACAAGCCTTATGACCTCATTATCATAGAGCTGTTCTAGATTATGAATAATAACCTCAGCACTCTGATGAATGTCATACAGTATATACAGTATTCTGACAGCAATACAAAGCAGGAGACTTTCTTGCCTCTTACCTCCAGCTAACATGGACCGTTCTCAGAACATTGGCTAACGTTCATTTCAAAGTGATCAAAAACGTTCTTGCAGCAGTTTGGAGAATGTTTCTTAACACTATATATCATGTATATTAAAAACGTTATTTTTAAGTTGTTAGTGGGACGTTTTAAATGTTACAGGGTTTAAAAAATGTTTAAATAACGTTCTTTTAAAGCAATAATGTTAATACAACGCCTAAAAAACTGGATGTTTTGAACGGTCCTAGAACTTTCAAAATAACATTTTTAATGTTTTGGTTACTTAATGGAAACGTTACGGAGACGTTTTTAAAATTGTTAGCTGGCTCTTCCTTTAAGCCGTCTGTGCAGGTTTGTTGCTAACATAATAATGTGGTTTAATAACGGTGCTAAATAAACCTGCTCCTCCGAGAAAGGAAATAAATAATATTGTTTGTCGTTTCCTGCCGGGTGTAATTGTTTTGGGGTAAATAATTTAAAAGCATTTTTCGCTGCCATATTTGCTGCGTTTCCAGGATAATCACACAGGGACGTGTTGAGACCAGAAAGCATTGAATTAATCCTGCACACAGACGCGAGCGGCACCGACTATCTTAAATTATAAATGCAGTTATAAATGGTGCAGCTCACGGATTTGAAAGTGCGTGTTTCTTGCGCAATTGTGACATGAATATCAGAAGCGCTGCTATGCCCCGTCTGACCGCCAGGGTGTAGTATTGCGCCCAAACTTCGTCAGTCTATCAAACGTCCACCTGCCTGTGTGCTTGAGATATTATACAGCACCACAGGGAGAGAAGTTTCGACCTGAAAATAAATCGAGAGGTTTGATTATGCAGGATTTAATAAGCTGTGGCTGATGCGCACAACCTCTGCGTCTAAATCTCATCCCATTATGCGAATACATAAAACTCGTTTTTAAAGCACCCCACATACAAGTCATGTCGAAAATATTAAACGAGTCGATTTTTACGGTTTCGGCATTAAACAGAAACTCCCCGTACCGCATTGACTGCCACGTTGCTTTTGTGAATGGTTGCCAGGGTGTTGCTATGTGTTGAGTATTTTCGTGCGTTGCTATGCGATTGCTATGGTGTTCTGGGCGGTTGCTAGGTGGTTGCTACGGTGTTCTAAGTGATTGCTATGTGTTTTCTTCCTGGCCCAGTTTAAACAGAGAGCCACAGACAGGCGGTCACATTGTCCTTTTTTAGTGTATTTTTACCCCATTTAGATAAAATGATGAAGATTTTCCCCACCATTACAGTCCACGACTCCTCCCTCCGGCTCAGCCTTTATTGCAGCAGTGTAAATTAATAATTAATAGTCTACATGTCGTGGGTTATTAAGTGGAAATAACTCTGCTGGACTCTGCTCTGTCCTGCTGGGCGAATGATCTGGAGGTTGGTAGTAACTTTGATCGATGGCCTCTTAAAAACCTTGTTACTGTGGTCCACACAAATTGGCCCCGAGATTGGATCTGAAGTCTAAACTGGAGATTAATCCAGAGTTGTTGACAGTGGGGCGAGGAGGCGGGGCTCCACAGGGACTCCACCTCCTCCACACTCTGCTGGTCTTAATAGAATGGCCTAATGGCCTGCAATCGCTCTGCTGGAGTGTGTTTGTTTAGCTGGAAATGGCCATCCATCAGCGGAGCAGTTATGTCATTATAACAAGCAGAGGAGAGAGGGCACACGAGACAGGCCTCAGACCAGCGGGACCAACAGCTTTCACAATGAAACTCATCACGCAGGCATTTCAAATGGTACTGAAGCAAAGCGATCTATCTGTGCTTGAGTGTTGCAGCTGATTCCCCAGCTGATTCCCCGCTCTCAGAACGTTGAGCTAACGCTTCCCAAAGTTATCTGAAAGTTATCAGAAACGTTCTTGCAGTAACATTAGTGGGATGTTTCTTTATTGTTATATACCATTTATCAGTTTTAAAAATGTTATAGAATGTAAAAATATTTGTTTGAATAATGTTCTTGTAACCAAGCAATAACAATAATACAGCTTTTGAAAAGGATGTTTTGAATGTTTCTAGAACATTTGAAATAACATTTGTAACATTTTGTTACTTAATAGAAATGTTACGGAAACGTTTTTACAACCTAAAATTGTTAGCTGGGTTGTTGCCATGTGCTGTAGCTTCACACCACGCAGACGTGATTTCTTGTGTTTGTTAAAGCTTTGCTGTGGATTTTCACCGTACAGCTGGTTTATAAAACACAAATAAACCCCTTTAAATGCTTCATCTTCCTTCTTGCACCTTCAACAGATTTATGCCGCTCCAAACCTGTATATGTTTTATAAACAGAATACAAAAGTAGATTTTTGTCAAGTCATTTTAAAAAACTCATATGAAGTTTCTAAAGCCAAATAAAATGTAATCGCATGGCAAAAACTGTGTTATGAATCTTCAGAACAACACGAGGGTGTAAAATAATAAACATGTTCTTTTTTTTATTCCTTTAAGACATCGGATATCACTCTCCGTCTGCGCTGTACTTATGAGTTTCATAAAGATAACTCCTGAAGACTGCCAGAAAAGATTGTGTTCGTCGCCCGAGGAACACACACACATCTTGCAGAAACGCAGGTATCTCTGTGCCACACAGAGTATCTCTGTGCCACACAAACATATTCTGTACCGCTCTGTTTATTGTGGCTATGAGGCTGTGTCACAGCAGTCAGACAGCACGACTAAACCAGCAAAAACAGCAGGCGGTCCTTTATCCCCTTCCAGAGGAGGAGAAACAGCATGGATGGGGGGAATAAATCCAATGTCTCCCCAACATCCAGGCCGAAAAAAAAAACTCAGGTTCATTTCATTTAAAAACTGCCTTGCACACTAAATCTGAACACCTTCCACCTGGAGGTGTTTGATTACCACCCGGCGACAGAGCTGATGGATAGAGCTGATGGACAGAGCTGATGGACAGAGCTGATGGACAGAGCTGATGGACAGAGCTGACGGAATCGCTCTATCTTTCTTTCTCCCTTCCCATGAGAACCAGAGTTCTCTCCATTTTCCAGTTTTTAGATGCTTTAGATGTTGTATTAACGTTATTCAAACGTTTTAAATTCTGTAACCTTTGTAAAACATTCCACTAACAACGCCTAAATAACGTTTTTACATATAGGTAGGTATACAATGTTTAAACGTTAATGCAATCATGACTTTAGAGAATTGTTAGAGAATGTTAACCAACGTTCTGAGAACGCTCCCTGTTACCGTTGTTGTAACTTTAAGTCATATTTTTAAATTGCCAGCAGGGGGCAGAATCTCTCAAAAAAATCACAAAATCTAAATCTAAAGTATCATGATTTCTGATTCAAAGCAGTTATGGCCACACACAGCTCTCCTGCAAGAACACACACAGTGAGTAATTGTTAAATCAGGGGCAAACAAGCATTGCATTGTGCTGTAAATGAATCCGACAGCCCTCGGTTTTCCTGCTCTGATTCTCATGTCCCCGTGTGATTAAGGATGCATGTTTGTGTCTTGCAGAGCCCACTGATCAGTGAATCTGCGCAGAAGTTCATGTATGATTCATGCTGACATACTGAAGCCTGATCTGGGCCCGACTCCAGCCTCCATCTGCTGTGGTTCTGAAGTATAGATGAGCTGGAACAGAATCAATGGGCGGCCAGTGTGAAGGCCAAGCACGATGGTGAACTGGTGAAACTGTCCTTGTTGGACGGGTTGACTAAACCGCTTCGGTTTATACACAAAACGCTTTTCTCTTAAAACGGTTGTTCATAATAAAAAAACTGGATTTTCTCGGAAATGCCTTCGTTTCACAAGAGATGTGTACAACAAAAGGCTTTATTATAATATTTTTTTTATTTCCGTCAACCAGTTACAGATGTCAAGGCAGGATTCCGGAGGCAGAGAAAGTTCTCATTTTTTACTGTACGCAGTGCTATTAACTAAACCGCTAAAAGGCATTTTAGATTAAACAAACGCTGCCTGTCTAATTGTAATGCCAAAAATATATATATCCAGAGAGTGTTTTCACACAGAGAAGTTGTCACGAGGGCTGTATCTCATAATCTTTTATTCTTGTGTTTTTAGTCAGAACAGATTCTTTAAAGGCAAGGTAGACGATCTTTTCCAGAAACATGTGTTGTTATGCTGGTTGAAAGTCTCTTCACATCCTGATAGCAATCACTAAGTGATCTAAATATATTTATTTACCATAAAATGTTCATCCAATCATTGCATTCGGTCTGAATACAATGATAGGATGTCCTGCTTGCCCGTCAAACTACGTATGCGTTCATGTGTTGGAGGAGGCGTGGCTTTGACGAGCGCTCTAATGGGAGGGCGGGATCTTATGCTTTCAAAGCTAGCTTGCTACTGCTAGCCTCACTGAAATTGCCTACCATTTTAAATGTTGTAATTAAATCAAGTTGTCAATAACAATGTTTGTTTAAAAGTCATTAGGCTATTAATTGTTCCTTCTGTGACAACTTACCCCTGATGGTGCGACAACACGCATTTGACATCAATAGAATGGAGTACAAATTACTTACACGACTCCCCTACACGAATGTTTGTTTAAATGAATGTGTGTCGCTTGTGACTGTACTTGTAAATTACATCACGTTACATACAAATTCATGTGTGCACATCTTTCCCAGTGTTTAAAAGCAGGGCGAAGCAGCGTGTCCTCATTAAAACGAATACAGCCGAAAGCCTTTTTTATACTCGTGGGAAATAAACCGAGCGCGCCGAGTCACATTCACTTCACCGCGCCACCCACAGGAGGAGTGGCGCCCAATTGAATCAGCGCTCGCCGCCGCTTTTGGAAGCGACGCTCGCTTCGTTCCTGTGGGTACAGCGTTCATTTCTTTCTGTCTTATTCCACATACCCACCAGTAGTGCACGTCTGAAAGGTACAGACCTCAGAAGAGAAGCAGAAGGGAGGTAACGGGATAAAACAAGAGACTGCAATTGGTGCATGGCATGAAGACGCGACTCTTGGGGACCCGGTGAAGGAAGTGTGGCCGGGCATGGCACGATATGCCAGGATCTGAACTGAAAGGCGCACCAGGTCTGGGCTCTTGGGTCTGCCAGTAGAGATATGGGCGTTGGGAATGACAAACGGCTAAGTTTGCAGGAGTAAAGTGTTGGGACGCGCATTCCCGGTGCGTTGGGAAATGTTGTGGATCTTCTTTCGGGTGCGCGATGCCGGACGAGAAGAAATCTCGGGGGCCAAATCTAGGCGCTTAACGTGAGACGATCCTATCCGAGCTCCCCTGGGCTGCGCTAAACTTCATCTTCTACCCCTCGCACCCGCGTCGAGGGGGAATCCGCGGAAAGTTTCGCAATGGCTCTCGTGATGGAACCTGTTAGCAAATGGAGCCCTGGTCAAGTTGTGGACTGGATGAAAGGTACGTGATGCGCCTTTGCCTCTAAAGCGCAAAACCCGTCGTTTACAAATCATATGGCGCAGGGCAGCCAAAAAAAGAACAGGCAACACGCTTAGCACATTTAACGCTTTGCCACGTCTTTAATAATCTAGTTGCAATTACTGAAACAACGTGACTTTTAAAAATGAGGTCTGTGTTGTTACAAGCGCCGGTGCGAACAGGTGAGTGACATCAATGTTAAAACGGGTCCACAAAAAAAACGTAGTGAGCGACTTTCTAAGCCATAACAGAATTGAACTGCACGTATTTTATAAGGCAAAGAAAGGTATTTAAACCGAACCAACGATGTACGTCGCCAACATTAAGACGCAGCGCATTACACTTGGCACAGCTTAAACCGGCCGTGTCGGTTTAATCCTGTGCCCATTATCATGGGAGTATTAAAGTTTACGCTAAATCCTCCTGCATATGAAGCGAGGGCGCATCTCCGATGATAATGCACCTCGCGCGGAGGTGGCGGGGGCAATTACGCACCTTTCTTTGCTCTCGTGGGCGCGAGCGGCGTGTCCAGATTCGTCATCACAATAACAAACCGAGCGAAGAGTTATCGACGCGGTCTCGCAGGATCCGAGCGGGTCCCGGTGGGATAATGATTCAGAGATCTGTGATATAAGAGCTGATGTGATATCAGATGAAAAAATGCTGCATTTCCATATCCAGTCTTACAGCTAATATGTAATGATGAAGTCATGGTAATACCCGTCTGCTTATGAAAGCATCATATTATTAAATTACAGTATATTGCAATCAATGTAATTCCTGGGTAATTGGTTTGCCTGGAGCCAATGCTGAAATTATTATATTTACAACATAACACTTTTCAGATAACTGTTATAGTTTATTCAATAAATGGTTTTAAAATGATTGCAGAAGGTAAATACAATCTTTCCCATAAATACTCTCAGTGGCAACTGTTGTTGTAACCACATCATCACATTAGTGATGTGCTTTCTGTTAATTTCTCTCACAATTTATTTGTTTAAGTCTAGCTTATGCCATAAAATTCACTTAGATGGTCCATTAATGTCTTGATACTGCTCCACCCCCCCACCCGCTACCCAGAATACGTTCTCTGAACACTGGCTAACGTTCTCTCAAAGTTCTCTCAAACTCTCAAAAAACATTCACGCATTACACTTTTCTAACATTATATATTAAAAGTGTCATGAATGTTTAAATAACGTTCTGTAACCAAGCAGAAACATTAACGCAACAGCTAAAAAATGGGACTTTGTGAAGACTCCCAGAACATTTAAAATAACACTTAATGGAAACGTTAGGGAAACGTTCTTACAACCTAAAATTGTTAGCTGGATACCGTCCCAGTTCAAACAATCACAAGCAAAAGATAGAGCTGTTGTATTTCACCTGCTCGTGATGCAGCTTACAGAGAGACAGGATGGAGCTGAACTCATGGGTTGGAGCTGAGTTTGTGTTGGAGGGGTTCATGGTTACATGAGCATTGGGTCAAGCTGCATCTGTGACTTATAGCAAATCTATTTCTCAGCTTCTGACTCAGAGAGTCTGTGAGTGTTTTGATCGATGTCTGTACGTGCTGCGTACTCCCCCGGGCCTACACATCGCACTCAGCACGCTCTCTGCGGCTCTGTCTAAATGCCACAGTTAATGTCTTGCTAGTGTTGGAATGGTGTATCGGCGCTCTCTGGAGTTGTATACTCATTTACTTTTGAAAACTGCATTCGGGGTCCATAGATCTGTGCTCACAGGCGCTTTGGGGGTCCATCATGTAAACATGAGCAATTTTGACTTTTGTAGTCTTAGGGACAATTTTTGTAACTTTCAAAGGTGCTTTTGTCATTAGGGAAAAATCCTAATGAAAAATCATCCGTATTACATTTTATTCATTTAATTTCTTAAAAATTAATTTACATGTTTTCTGTATAAATTAATTTTCACAAAAAATGATGTTTAAAATAGTTCATAGCTCTAGTTAGTTTTAGCTTACACTCCTAAAAAGGTTCTTAAAAGGTTCCTCACAGCAACGCCATAGACAAAGGTTTTTGGTTCCCTAAAGAACCATTCAGTCAAAGGTTCTTAAAAAAACATTTCTTTCTTACCTTTCTATAGTCTTAAGAACATTTTCCACTACTAAGAACCTTTTGTGAAACAGAAAGGTTCTAAAGACATTAAAGATTCTTTTTGGAACCGTAAGGTCAAAAATGGTTCTACTAGGCACTGTGTAGCAGCTTTTTTGTGTAGGTGAATGTAGGAACATTTCATTGCGGAACACAGTTTGAAATTTCATGTCAAATATGATGACAGATGATAAATGAGAAGAGACCAGAGATGAGAAGAAATGAGACAAACAAGAGGAGAGAGTGACACTGTTGTCTGGAGCCAGTGAGATCAGACCATGATTAATATGCACATAATGTGAGATGAACTGTTCAAAGACCCGATACAGATGGAAGGACGGAGATGAAGATGTGAGTGAGAATTAATGCTCAGATTGATTCTGGTTAAATAGAGTGTTCCAGAGCCCGCATCTCTAATGCTCATTAATGAATACATTACTTTCCCCGCTCTTAAAAATAAAGGTGCTGAAAGCGGTTCTTTGTGGCAGTGCCATTAAAGAACCATTTTTGGTTCCCTAAAGAACCTTGTATTCAAAGAACCTTATAGGAACCTTTTTTTTTAAAGTGCACATGCATGTTGTGTTGTGAAACCTCAGAGTCTTTAATACACGTGGCTTAGAAAAGATACAGCAAGACATTTAGTGGCCCATCAGCCAGAACCCTGGGGACCTACAAGATTTAACACAACGATTTGCCCTGTTCTCAGCGCCAAATCGACAGCATGATTGTTATGTGTCTCTGCGTATAATTATTTACAGAGGCCATTAGCAACACTTAACAACACACTGTAGGATGCTGTAGGAATAAGATCAATGAGTATTGATCAAACAGAATTCGGAATGCAACAGCTGGCAAGATGGCCGCCGGGGTTCTGTGGGTGTGTGTCTGACTGCTCCTTCCTCTTGATTAGCTTTGTGACTGCAGGGCTTTAGATCTAATCAAGTTCTGTCACATCACTGCAGCCTCACAGGGCTCTGACAGGCAGCACGTCTGCTCTCCCCATCGCTGTATCAGTGACGTGTGATGGACTTCTGAAATGAAGAGGCAAAGTCCCCTCCCCAGCTAACCATTTTGGGATGTTTCCGTAACGTTTCCATTAAGTAACAAAAACGTTAGAAAGGTTCTTTTGAAAGTTCTAAGAGCGTTCAACAAAAAGTTCTACTAATATTACTACAGGAACGTTTTTTGATAACCCTGAGAGAACTGTAGGATAACGTTAGCCAACGTGTCGGGTTTGTTACTACGAGCATTTGTTTGGCTATTATTATTAATAGCTCTTTTTATTTGGACTGTTAGTCATCAAATTCTGTATAAAAACAGCAGGTCTGTTAATGATTGCAGACAGAAAGGTTCAGCTTCACCCTGAGTGCTCGCTAAAAACCGGCTTACACACAGATCATCATTTCAAGCAGTTTTAAATTTCATTTAGATTCAGACGCGACAGAAAATGGTGATTTTCTGAGTGGGTGCGTTTATAATTATTCTCAACACTTTGATCCATTCAGGTAATGTTTTGGACTAATGGTGGGTACATGATGGGTAGGCAATATTTATTGACAAAAGGAGTCAATAATAATGAAGGAAACATGTGACCAAATAATCAGCCAATCACAGAACATTTATCCTGCATTTCTCCACCCCTCACATTTCACACCAGTCTTAAAGGGACAGTTCACCTTAAATTAAATGTCATTCCTCATGACATTCCATCATTCCATCATGATCTATGACTTCCATTGACTTTCATTGTATGGACACAAAACCACATGGAGACATTCCTTAAAAGAGCTTATTTTCTGTTCCACAGAAGAACAAAAGTAATATGGGTTTGAGTAAATGGTGGAAAAAGTTTCATTTTTGTGTCTGTCTCTATAAAGACCTGGTGAGGGCACGATGAGCTTCAAGGAATCAAAAGAGCCTTTGAAACTATTTCTACTGATGTGCTGATGTACAGTTTTTAGTTTATACATTACTTCTCATATTTCATCTTTGTGTATAGTCTTCTCTGCCGGATGCTAGCGTGTTAGCATGTGTCTGCACTGTTAGCCAACACATTCCAGGGAGGAGAGATATAAACAGCTCAGCCTCTGATTGGACGCCTGACTTTGATGGCAATGCTTCCATCTTTATCAGATCAGGGTGGAGCTCTTTGGCTGAAATAGAACCAGAATCTGTGGGGTCCCTGTTACACTATGATACGCGTCTTGCTGTGCTTGCTGTGGTCTGTGGTTTCACTGAGAGGCAACACAGCTGGTCGTGGCACCACTGGATCAAAGGGAGTTACCAATTGTGGCTCAGTTGGTAGAGCGTGGTGCT
>JAZGTJ010017297.1:0-12136 GCA_036877575.1 Botia almorhae
CGTCTTCCACAGGGACCCCATACGTCAGTCAGTTGACATAACGTCGAACGTGACTGACTGAAAGGGAACGTCTTGGTTACATATGTAACCCCCGTTCCCTGAAAGAGGGAACAGAGACGTTACGTCCCCCTGTCGCGAGCCTGACTCACCGCTAAATGGCCGGGACACATCTCGGCTTCTCAGCAAGAACCTGAATGAAAGCGAGTGCCGGCCGGCTTTATACACCCCGCTTCCGGCGTGAGCCGACGCACTGCGCTTTGCCCAAATGCTCATTGGCTCTCTCCTCTCGGGCTGATGCTCATTGGCGCGATTTTTTACTACACGAAGGTGATAGGGCTCTCAAGCAAGACCCCATATGTCAGTCAGTTGACGTAACGTCTCCGTTCCCTCCTTTAGGGTTACATATGTAACCAAGACGTTCTTCCTCAGGACAGTAGTAAGAAGTAAATACTGTAAAATTTGATTTATCTCAAATATAAACTGTTTTTTTAAATATAATTCTGTGCAATATGTCATGAGGAATTATAACTTTATTATGTCATGCTAAAATCTAAACACTGCATGTTTACTTTAAATGATAACATCATTTGATAAGACATATCTGAGCATCCAGCTGAACAGTATTAGAGAACAGTATTAAGAGAGTGTTCACCATTACAAAACTGTTCCCAGGTCAGTTACCCAAACTCCTTTTACCTGGGGTCCAATCACAGCCAACCGGTTGTCTTCATAAATTCTGCAGGTCTGAACCACAGTTGTGAGTGTAAAGCTGTATGTCAATAGACTCAATGACCCTAATGCAGTTAAAACACTATGTTTTGATCTCAACCAGAATAAGATCTCATTGAAAGGAATAGTATGCTTTTTTCCACCCTGATGATTTGTTAATGTTACGCTTGCTTACCAATCACAGGCTGCAGCATCTCCCATAGCTAAGTACATACCCAAGAGAGCTTAAAACATTCTTCAAGCATGACAAATTTTTTTTAAACAAGTTTCTGAACTAGGTTCTGGTTCCTGCAGTGCGAAGTCACCTTACAACATACAACAACAAATGACAGGAAATTTCTTACCAAATCAGATCAATTCACCTGTGACTCAGTGTAAGGCACAAATGCATTTTAAACATGGATTTTGTATTTAGTGTCTCAATAATATTTTATTTTTAGATTTTTTTAGCCAAAGATTTAAAAAAAAGTTTAAAAAAAGATTTCTGTAGCATAAACATGCTTCCAATTTGTTTGACCACACTGAGAGATGTGTTACAATTACTGTCTGCAGTAAATGAGAGCATGTATATATTTTACACTGAGAACAACCTAGAAAATTACTTTAAAATCAAAAGGAGTGTCATATTAGCTCTGTACATACTAACTCAGAAGTCATCTCACCCACACATACACACGGTAACTGTTAAGTTTTCTGGCCCTTCAGATGTTTGTGCCAGCGTTAGGACATTAATGCCACCTGTGACATCATCACCAGCAGATGCCATACTCAGATGCATAATACATGCAGCTATCTTAGACTTAAAACAATGATTCCTGCATGATGAACAACCACCATCCCACCATTACAGATGTAATGGACACATCCATACTTTTCAAACATACATATAATACTGACAGACAGCCAGACAAAAGAGACAGACAGACAGTAAGACAGACAGAGAGACAGATCTATAGGGAGACAGAAAGACAGGAGGTGAGACACACAGACAGAAACAGACAGACCAAAAGACAGGAGGTTAGGCAGACAGGTTTCCCCAACAGCTGACAAACATTGTTAACAGATGCACAGATGCACTTCCTGTGGAGTAAGCGAAAGCACCTTAGCACAAGATGAATGAATGTGCACACACACATACATGCATGAAAATGCAGGACACAGCGGCAGCTGGACACTGAATAAAGAAAGCTAGAGCAAGCTCAGGTCAGAAGATCTGCAAAAGTCTGAGGGACAACTTTCCTTTTAAAATGTTACTTATGACCTGATTAAGACAACACACAATATATATTAACTATTGGAATCACCTTTCTTGACAACAACCTTGGCTCAACACTTTTGTAGTCCAGACATGGAAATAGCATTTAAAAGGACATCTGAGAAAGCACCAGGGTGTATGACCTTCTATAGGACCAACAGCTGAGTGACATTTCCAAACAGAGCAGTCTTTGCAGGGTAATTACAGCTCATTAACCTGTACTGTATCAAATACAGCTCTACTGCATTTCCATCAGTGCCATTCATGTTTGTGCTGCCTCATTAGTGGTGCTCACCCAGATAAGCATCGCTATTACTATCACTCATACGCCAAGTCTAAAGTTGTGTAACTCATCTCAGAGCTTTATTTAAATCATTCGTCTTATGCTTTTTGCCCATATAATTACCAAGAAACCAAAATATTATGAAGATGCTCAACAGCTCAAAGCTGTTTTGACAAGTACAAGTTACTACCAGCAGAATCAAAACATCCTAGCAACCATTGGTGTTACTATGCAGTTGCTAAGGTATTCTGAGTGATTAGCATATGGGACACTGGCAGGGTGTTGCTAGGGCAATTCTATGAGGTTGCTAGAGTATTCTGGGTGGGTGCCAGGGTGTTTGTAAGGTGTTCTGGGTCATTGCTATCGCTAGGCTGTTCTAGGCTGTTGCCTGGGTCATTTAAAGTAAATACATGAATTTTTACCCATTAAGTCAAATTGCTCGGTAGTCGCACACCTCAACAGGTCACATTATTTGATGTTTCATTAATGTACTTAATGCAAATGTATGCATCAAAGTTGAATAGAGTTTAGTTCAAATCACTGCCCCTAATATAAGTAATATCATTACGCTACGGAAAAACAGAAAACTCACATTTTCAAAATGTAAAATAAAACAGGAACAACCAAACAAGTAATAAGCAGACAATTAATAACAAATAATAATTTGGTTAATATAATAATCTTATTATTTTATGATTGTTTTTCACTGTCACTTTTTGACAGTTCATTTATAAAATTACGCCACGTCCTGCTGTGGTAAGATTCTTTAACCAAACATCAGGCACAAACACAGAATTCAAATAGGTGTAATGCCATGCCAGGAAGTCGGTTTGATCAAACCGGTTTGGTATTGTTTTTTGTCATAGCTCGTGGCGGTTTAACGATCGTGATCAGCCTTAGTTAGCTTAGCTTAGCGTAGCTTAGCTGTCATGTTTCTAGTTAGATTATCATAGTCTAGTCAGGCTTGTCTTTCTGTATTTTGCCTTTTGGGCTTTCAGTTTATTTATTTTAAAGGCGTGTATTTAGTGTTTGTTGTCTTGTGTGCTTGTGTTAAGCTTCGTTGTTTGTCTTGTGCTTTCTGTTCTAGTTCTGTTCCCGTTTCCAGTTGTCTTCCGTCCTGGAGTCTGCTGCGCCTGCTTACCGTGCTCTCCCGTCTGCCTCCGGGTTGGTGGTCTCCACGTCATTGGCTGTACCAGCAATCCACCCACACTGCCTAATTTGTCCTCTCGGTTCCCATCTCTGCCATCACCTGCAATCTGTATCAACATTACTTCAACCAGTTACTCACCTGCCTGTGGCCATCTCCGGAAGTGTTCCTCCACTACGCTGTTCATCGCCATCATTCTTCTGGCGTTCCATCTGTTGAGGCTGGTGGAGGCTCTCAGCTTCGTCTGCAGTGTTGACTCAAGCTTCTGCTCAACTGCAAGCTGGTCTACTTATGCTGGTGGTTCGTTTTCCTTACTGGTGGTGATTCACAGCCTCGTTTGAAGTGCTGACTCAAGTTTTTGCTCTATGGCAGTGGTCTACTGATACTGGTGGTGGCTCTCAGCTTCGTCTACAGTGTTGACTCAAGTTTCTGCTCAACTGCAAGCTGGTCTACTGATGCTGGTGGTTCGCTCCCCTTGCTGGTGGTTATCCTGTGTCAATCTGATCCCGGAGGTCGATGTGATTTGGACTGTGATCTGTTACTCACATTTTCTGTCAATAAACTGTTGATTGTTTGCAATTGGGTTCCTGTTCTCTTTTTGGGTTGTGACATGCCATGCTAGCAGTGGGAGCCCTCGCCCGAGTATTGAATGGTAGCGCTCCCTCTGCTTTTACGACAATTTCCTGTGCCTTGCGAAGTATTGCCAGTTCTACTGCCTTACCATGCGGTTCTACTGTCTTGTTGATTACTACATGTTTGATTTATTGACTGTTTCTCTGGACTTTTGCCTTTTTTACCCCTTTGCTCGTTTGCAGGTTGGACTGGTTTCTGTGATTTTGACTACTTTGCCTGTGACCTCGACTCTGATTTCTGTTTCACGATTTGGATTGTTGGACTGTTTTACCATTAAACTTCTGCAAACGGATTCTGACACTGCTTCAGCCTTGCCCTCATTACAATAGGCTAATGTGAAAGTTTCTTCTTAATACTGCTTACTGTGGTTTATGTGTGTCTAGAAGTATATGTCTATAATAAAGTCCAGAGTAATAAGTGAGGATGGTGGAGGGAGGTGGGCAGAGAGCTCTGTAACAGAGAAGAGCTTGTGTGGGATGCAGATAGATGAAGTTTTTGTCTTTTTAAAACTGCAGCTTGTTAAAAAAAGCTTAAGTGTTTTCAGCCCATAGTTTGGTCCAATGTGAACAGAACAAACCATTGGGTTATAAATTAACTTATGCTGGGTTATTCAACCATGGGTTAAAACAACCCAGAATTCTAAAAAAGCAAGAGGCATAGTGTATTACAAAAGTCAAGACAAGATAAAATTAAAGCATTATTTTACAAGGTTTAATTTGAATAGCATGATTTATTTGAAATTTAAAACTCAAATCGTTGTCTATAATCACTTATTTTTTCACTTACGCCTTTGCATACAGGCTGACAATAAGAACACAGTTTATTCAGTAAAATAAAATAAAATGCTGAACAGACACTCAGATTTCTTAATAAGTCTCAATAAGTGTCATTGGGATCTACTGATACATATATGCCCAAGACATCAGCATGTAAAACATATTAGCATTTAAATTATGTTTCTCAGTGGCGTCATGTAAGAATAAAAAAGTGATGTCACAGCTTTGAGAAGGGAGGAAATAGAGGATGTGAAGGTTTCATGAGTGGGTGCTGAGCAGAAGTGACAGTCAATTAACTGACGGGTAAATCGGACACATAAAGGTGAATTTTTAAAGAACTGTGGGAGGACATGTAGGAGAGAACATGGTCTTCTGGGGTTATGGATCTTTCACTAACAGCTAATAAAGCAATAGAAATGTATGTCTTCATCATGGCAGACTGGTGTGTAGACCACAATACTGCACAACTTTAGGCAGCTGCCATCTGATTAAACCTGTCCTGACAGATGATCACAAACCAAATCAACCAATAATAAGTTGATTTCTGACAATGACAAATTGATTAAGTTATTGAACCAACATGACCAAGAAGTGTATTTCTGATCTTATGTTATTTTGCCAATGAAGTTGCTGTGAAGTGTTGGGTTGGTGATCGGAAATAATTATCAAGACCAAGATATCAGGAAGGGATCACTGGGGTATGAAAACAGCAAATTCAATGCCTAAAACAGCACCTGTTACAATCTTTTGTTGGTTTGAGCAATACTGACATAGCAAGCCTTCCCAGAAAATTCCTTTACAGGCAGTCACTGCATGCAACCAACATCACACCAGAACTTTTGAGAACTCCTACTGCAGAGCTGAAATAAGCTGATTGAAATAACCCATTCAGTAAAATCAAACTCCCAACACAACCATAATATGCACATAAGAGATGGATTTTTGCTGCAGTGCACTTATAAATGTAAAGAAAGAAAATGCTCAGAATTCAGCACATATACTGTATATGCCACCTACAAGGGCCGAATTTTGAGGTGACCTCCACCTAAATTGTCAGGCTAACTCTATAAATAACCCTAATGAAATCTCCCAAGATCCAGACCAGCCTAATTAACAAGAAAAACAATACTGCTGCCTCTTAATTCGTCTCAACACTTGCAAGTCTCTTTAGACCATTTTTAAAAACGCTAAAAAATTACGTAGTAATTAAGTAGTATAATACTATCATTTTAATAAGTAGTTGTATAATGTATTAAGTAATATTAGGTAGACTTTACCTAATTTCTTTTTGTCATAGCAGTTAAATTTAGGCACTCTTTATTCAAAAGTATAGGGTGAAATCTACCGTAAATTAAGTTTAAACCTCAATTTTATGGAGTAGATTCTATAAGTTATTTTTAAAGTGTATATGTATTCCACATAATTTGCTTTATGTAATAAAAAATAAATAGCTTATATATATTAGCTTGCTATCATAAATCACATCTGTGTGAGTACCAAGAAAAATCATTTTTCAAGCTCCAAGTTTTCCTTCCAAACATCTCCCAGTGTTGCACTTCTCCCTGAAGTGAACAGTTAATTATAACTCCTCATACTCTGCCAGTCTATTTAATTCCTAATTGTCTGTTAACCTAGGTTTTCTTAATTCACCATAAAACTGTGTTCCCTCCCTTTTTTATTTCTCTGTGAAACAGAATGTTTAACTACAAAATAAAAGTGGAATAGAATATTATTTTATTTACTGGGTATGGATTGGGTGGGAAATGTTTTACACCAGAATGGAGCGACATCTGAACATAAGTTTGCAGTGGATGGTGGATGACTCCTGCTCCACTGAAGCTCCACCCTCACCCACTTTTGAAGAGGTGTTTTGACCAGGTAAAGTTCACCCTTCACAGCGTGTCTGCATAGCCTAATGGTAATACTTTTTATTCAATGTTATTGAACAATTTATTCAATTGTTCAAAATCAAAAACGAAAATCAAAAACGAACAGAACAACAGTGTAAAAAAATGCCTAAATAGCTACAGCCTAGTTGACATCAGCCAAAAAAAGAACGTAATTTCTAAGGCAATAAGTTACATTGTCTTTAAAGGCTACAAAGAAACACATTGTTTAAACATTCAAACTTTAATGTTCTTTATATCCATTTCAACACTGTTATGATGGGTGTACACAGTGGGTAATTAAAAAAAAAAGCATTAACTACTTAATGTGACACATTAGCCTGATTAGGTCATTAGGTCCTCAGGTCATTAATAACAACTAAATAAATCCAGCTTGAAGTCTTTAAAATTTGCCTCTTGCTATCAGATACAGATTACGAAACACAGAAACCACAAGGAATAAGTGGTGTATTGACAAACAGCCCAAAACCAAAAATCAAAACAGCTTCTATTTCCATGACTTACTTCTGCAATATTAGCATTTGCTCAATACAGTCAATCGTTTAAACCAAAGATCTTTCCAGGTAACAGAAAACTTAAAATCAAGTCTAGGCACTGGCTACTAAAACCACCTACAGGTTATAAATTACATAGATTCAGATACAAATCTGTGCTACAAAATAATTTATCTGAGCTTTAAAATCATTGTTCCACATCTGAGACTTACTTCAGTGGGTGATGTGTTCTCTATCGGCACGTTTGAAGGGTCCTGCATTCTCTGACCTAGTCTGAGCTCTGTCGATTTCCTCACTGTGGAGAGCTTAATAATTGTACACACAATCCCATTCGATTATTTTCCACTCTGTCTAGTCAGATTTGCAGGGGTTTACAAACCACAGCGTATTTCAGAGCTTTCTTGCTGATTCCAACTCACTCTAACTATGCACTAAAAGCTGATTCTGTTGAGTTGCCTGCTAGCATGCAGTGCCACCCTCAGGCTCTGGCATAATATCTACAGTCTCAAAACAAGGCATTAACCAAATGACAACATAATCATGATAGTTAACATCATGCATTCACTGTAGCATTCATCAGATCACATTATCTGTATCACATGTAGATACATTAAGTCTTCTAAAAAATAAAAACGGAAAACAAAAACACTCATCATGCACCTATTAAGATGCTGTGAGTGGTTTTTAGGTATCTTCCTAGCATCTCCTCACCAAACCATATGATTTGAGGTATATTCAAGTGTAAATTCTTCTGATTCTTCTGTGTCACTTGTGCCATTATAGACTGACTATAACGTAAAAGAGCCAATAGACTCTCTAATAGAGCCAAATGACTGCAGGCTGTTGAGATGAATATCATTGGTTTGATCTACTGAACGAATACGCCCCTTCACTGAATGACTCAGTGTTTTGAGTCTGAATGAGAGAAAGATCTCATTCGTGAAAGAAATAAATGAATTTGTCATCTTGTTCACGAAAGAGGATCTGCTGACTGACTGAACTACAAAAGACATGACGATCGCTCAATACAGCACACGAGTCATTCTTGCTCACAAACACAGATTAGATGAACTACAGCTGTGTAAATGTGACTTAATACAATACAATTACACAAACACTTTATTAAAACTAATGCTTTTTATATAGCTTGATAGTCATGCTCAGGATGTCACACATTAGAAAGAAAACTGATGTGCTTTATGTTGTCAATTTTGAGGTAAACACTAGGTAGATTTAGAGACATGCATATTTTATTAAAGCCTAATAAGTTTGATTTATATCACTGAATTGACTTTTAAGACACTAATTTTCGCCACCTACTATGTAACATGATGACATATTACATACAAATCAGTGAATGAATATGAATGAATAATTTTGGTGAACAATCTCAAAATGAATGAACTACCTGGAAGAATCAAAATTCCAACCACTAACATGAGCTGAATTTGGAGGTCAGTCACAGACAAGTTCTTCTTTGGTCTGTTGGGAAATGGATTTCTGCATCAATGCCAAGCAGGGTAAAGTGAAAGATGGTTTGTTAAGAGATTGAGTCCAAATATGTTTGATTTTCACTTTTTGTATGTCTACATCAGTAATGTTTGATCAGTTAGATCATATATTTAGAAGTAAGGTCACTGGTGCATGTTTATTTAGCTGTAAGAAAATTCATGGCTGGAAATCTAATATTCTGTACATTCCTAATGACCAAAATCAACAGAAAAAGGCAACAAAAACAACCAAACAATGTTGTCCATTTAATCCCATAAAAATAGTTTTTTTTGTACAAGGTCAAAGAACTGCCAGAGCAAAGTTAACCACAGCACTGACAGAGTTGTAGATTATGTTGGCTGAAATGGCAGAAACTGTCCAGACAACAAACTCTTGGCCTTGTGGAAGAAGCCACTTCTGAAAAAGAGCAACATTAAAGCAGACAACTGTTCTGGAACAATTAAACCTCATGTGATATTCATGTATCTATTTAACTTACATAAGTCGACAGAAACCAGTTAGGAGCCTGTTTCCCATACTGTCCACTCTTCTACCCTTTTGCAATTGCGTTTTCTATTTGGGGGTGTATAAGTTGTGACAATTTAAATGCAAAATGTTTGCATTTTCGTTTATGTGAATGTACACTGTCATAAAATATTTCCCCCTTAAATGCTTAAGTGTTCCCTTACGTTTTGTTATGCATTGCCACAAAGTACTTAATAGCAGCTCCCTTAAGCCTTAAACACGATAGCTGATTTAATGTTACCTAAAGAGGAATACAGAGTGCATTTTCAGAGGTCAAAATTGCTCAATTGTTTGATGTTACAGTATCCAAGTAGTCACGTAAATTGGTTTGGCTTAAAAAAACTACTTTTTTTTCCTGATTTATGGTGTTGTATTTTCATTGTAACAGTGTCAAAAATCTATGCTAATAATAGGTGGCAGTAATAGCACTATTTAGGGTGCAAATTGTTTTGACAAAATTTATTGCAAAATGCTTAATATACAGACTTGAGTAAGAGTGACGGTTAAGCCGTTCGTTGCAAACGCTCTTAAAGAAATCCCTTTTCTCATGAATGCCCTTACTTAAGGGTTTTTATGCAACTGGGCTCTAATCTTTAGTTCATCACATTTCTGTTCTGCACGCTGACCACTAAACTGCCAAAATGCAGTCGGCTGTAAGTGACATTACTTCCCGACACAAACATGTCCCATAGTATAGCCCTACCTCTGACATTGACAGGTTTATGTGCAAGATATCAAAATGCAAAGAGAATTGCAATTGCTTTTGAGTTTTGTCACACTCATGACTATGCCAAGGAAATTAAATCGCATATGATCAATTGCTATTGCAATTTAAATATAATCAGGTCGTAAGACATGGGAAATGCAATTGCAAAAGGACTTTTCATTTGAAATTTGTCACACATTTTACGTTCGTGTAAATGACAATGCTAACAATTTGCCTTTGCATTTAAATTGTGTCACAACGTTTACACCCACAAATAGAAAACACAACTGCAAATGCAATTTGCAATTGCTTTAAAAATTGTCCTCAATGTTATGTTCTGGGCAAGTCATGCTTTTATTTTGTTAAAACACAAAATTTGAAATGCAACAAAGCCTTTTAAAGCTGAACTCTTCTTTTGACAGAAAGCAAAACTTATATTTGGAATAAACCAAACGCAGCTAAGAATGTAAGGTCACCTCTACATCTTTATAAAAACAATGTTGACAAATTTCAGTAAAAATACTCAAAAGAAATGAATCTCTGAAATGATGTGAAAATTGCAGTTCACTAATTACCTCCACCTAATCTGAAAGTGTTATTATCTAAATCCAAAAGTGGGCCAATAAATTCTCAAGGTGTAAAATGTATAATGTGTTGTAGAGGTTGTCCTGCTATTGAAAATTTTGCAGGTCCAGTATGTGTATGTGTCTGTGTGCGCATTGTACATCTATCTGAGCCATTGTGCCCCTTATTCAAGTCAGTGTTGTCCCTAATCAGGCTGATCTGTCGGCTGGTAGTGATGGGATTTGGGAAACTAGCAGTATACAGTAAGCAGTACACTAATATAACAAGCAGTCCAGACAGCTTGTGTCTTTATTCATGTAAACAGAACGATCTACTGATTTGAGGCATCTGCTATAATTACATATTTCACATACAATGGCTCATTACTCAACACACTACACTTTCCCAAAATACTGATTTGTATCATCCAGCTTGTAAATATTTACTCAATGCTATCTGAGCTTTGTTTTGCTGGTATTTAATGTCAAACACATGTGGGTGTGATTTAGGCTGTGTTGACATTTGACATTAACCATACAAACTGTATCCGAATGTAATCCAAATGCACATTGAAAAAACAAGGGTAAACGAGTTTGTGATCTGAATGTTATGCGATCTGTGTGTCCTGGCCAGAGGTAGTCGATGACACATTGTGATCAGTTCTCAGTGTAATGTAAAAGCAATCCAGCTGTCGTATCTGCATTCACATATTGACATTACACATAATGCCCTGCCTCAATTTTTCTCCACCAGAAACATTGCACATAGCTGGGTGTTTTTGCAGGGCAGTTAAGGCCAGATTTGAACACATAAATATTTAAAAAGTTTGCATAGCCCTGTGACTTAAGAGTTTTTTAAAGAAACTATAGGATGCACTTTAGCACAACTCTGAACAAAGTATTACAGACCTAATATAACTATTGTGTGGGAAACAGAGATCTGATCAGCTATCCACATACAAAATGTGTTATGTCCTAATTGGCTGATGATCCAATCGGTTTCATCGAATCACTGTGATGGCATGTTAATGTTCAAATTCAAAATTCAAATTTTATTTGTCACATACAAAATCATACACAGTACGACATGCAGTGAAATGCTTTTTACGACTGTCTTACAGAAAGAAAAGTAAAAATTAAGTGAAAAATTTTAAGTTTAAAAAAATTAAAGATTTAAAGTAAAGATTTATGTAAAAAATTTAAAGTGTACAGTATTTACAATGTAATATGTATATAAATATATATGTAAGATGTATATATGTATAGATGAAGATACAAGTACAAGTAGTGCAAATTTGCATGTGCAACATCGGCTGAGGTAGAGTGATTATGTTGTGTGGGGATATGTCCAGAAAGTCCAGATCCTAAGTGTTCTGGTTGAGGGCCCGAATGGCCTGCGGGAAGAAGCTCCTCCTTATTCTCTTTGTGTTCGCCTTCAGAGAACGGAAACGTTTCCCTGACCGCAACAGAGAGAAGAGTCCATTGTTGGGATGGCTGAGGTCCTTCATAATCTTCCTGGCTTTTGTCCAGCACCGCTTGCTGTATATAGTCTCCAGGTCAGGGAGCTCGGTGCGGATGGTGCGCTCGGCTGGTCGCACCACCCTCTGAAGAGCTTGCCTGTCCTGTT
>JAZGTJ010017298.1:0-12136 GCA_036877575.1 Botia almorhae
AAATACATTTAGGGGGCAGTCCCCAGAAATGGAGACAAGGTACCTGGGTGATGATCCCAAACAAAGCATGTAAATGAAGCATTCAGGTATAGGCTGAAGCATTTAGGTATAGCCAAATGCCCCATTCACGCCAGTCCTAATCCAATCATCATACTTTAAAGACTGGGGCACAGACACCAAAAGCCATTACAAACAAAAGGTGAGAGTCCCAGTAATCAGGCTCATTTGACTTACAATAAGAGAACAGGAACTGGCAGGCACCCTTTGCTACAAACTTTGTTTGAGAGTACCATTTGTCTGATGTCATCCTGTTTACTCTAAATGCTAAATACAATACATTTCACCTTAGCAAGATTCTTAAACCGATTCTTAAATTTGTAATCTCACACAAGCATTAACAAAGGTTAATAAATGCTCCAAAATATATTGCTCATTGTTAATTTTCACTAATGCATTAATGGTAAGACATTAACCTTACAGTTTATACTCGTTACAAATATGTGTGACATTATAATAGAAGTCTATAGGACAAGGAATTCTGCAGTGCTTCAATGCAGTAATGTGCATTTAATTTGAAAAAATGACAAAATCAAAGCTTATTAAAAACTATCATCAAATGCTTGGTTCAAATTTAAAATGTAATTAAAGATAATGATGTCAATATTAGTGGTTATCAGTGCCAACTGTTTATTGTAAAAAAAAAAAAACATAACATTATAAGTCACTTCAGAGAAAACAAATACTACAAATGTGTGGGATAAATCCTCTTTAAAAGAAGCCCTACAGTGCTCATGGAAGTAAATCTTCACCAGTATATTGAAATGATGTGGCTGCAGAAATGTAGGATCCCTGGAGAAACACCTGTTCCTCTGTTATCAGAATTGTGTCATCTACCATGACTTGTCAGATCAGTCATAGTATGAATGTCAAATCCAAAACTGTTGGATGGTAAAGTGAACAATAGTGTTTGCTTTCAGATGGTGGTGAGTATAGCTGAAGATCTTCTACGCTCTGCAGCTCAAAACAGCCGTCTGTCTCTGCAGCGGACGCAAGCGGGCTGGCTGCTGTTAGGAGCGCTCATGACCTTAGGTGAGATTTGATATTTGCCTATCCTTATCCTACCTGAGTAAAAATTTTCATTTTATTGTGTGAAAGTACCACTTTTAACTTGATTTTTGCTTTATTATTTCATATTTGTTGTGAAATTACTACAGAACATATTATGTTGTGTTAACGTGGATTTTTGAGTTACATGGTGGTAACAAACTTCCACCATGTGACTAAAAAATAATTACAATTTATAATTAATTTCCTTTCTGATGTTCATACCGATCTTCTCAGGACCATCTCTTGTGCGCTACCACCTGCCCAAGATGTTGCTGCTGTGGCGTAATGTGTTTCCTCGCTCTCAAAAGGAGTTGGAGGCTGAAAAGGCGCGAGGAGACTCTTTCAGCTGGCAGGTGATGCTGGAGGGACGTGCCGGCGCTCTGTGTGGTAAAATTTATCCTCAGTGCTCTTTATTAGGCCTTTACTTTCTTTAAATGTGTTATAAACATGTAAAGTTTGTTGTTCCTCACAGCCATGCGCAGCTTCGTGGCACACTGTCCAGAGCTTTTGACTGAGGATGTGATCCGCAGACTGATGACTCCCATCGAGTGCGCCATGACCATGATGTCACAGTAAGTGTCCGCTTTCACAACAATGATTCTGTTTAGAGAACGTCTTACATGTGAGATTTTCATCAAATGAGTAAATTAAAAGTGTGACTAATGACTTATTGGTGTAGTCACAGTGATCATGGCAATTAAACTATGAAACTGAAATGAGTCAACTGAATGAGGTCTGAGTTTAGCCTTTATACATGGAACAAGCATGAACCTTCTTAAGTTACCCCAAAATAAACATGAGGTCATTCATGTGGGGTTCTTTTAGAAGTATTTTAAGTGTGATGTTTGGTTTCAGTGTTCCTGCAGTAATCAAGGTTCACGGCGCTCATCTGAAGGCCAGTGCTGCTATGGTCCGACTGCGGCTCTATGACATCCTGGCTCTACTGCCACCCAAGACATATGAAGGCAAGTCCTTCAGCTTCCAACTGTATGTTTGTAAGCCCTTTGAAACCTCAGCTGAGGGTCATGTGATAAAACCTTAGTTGTGGTGATGTGATGAAACCTTGGCTGACAGTGATGTGATGAAACCTCAGCTGATGATGTGTTCTTTAAACAGGCAGTTTTAACGCTCTGCTGAGGGAGCTGGTAGCAGAGTTCACACTGACAGATAACTCTGCTAATACTACCACGTCACTGCTGCGCTCGCTGTGTCACTATGATGACAGTGTGCTGATGGGCTCCTGGTTACAGGAGACCGATCACAAGTCTATTGAAGATCAGGTAAAAATTGCCAATGAATCATACTCCCCAAACCCGTACTCCCTAAAACCATACTTCCTAAAAACACTCCCAAAAACCATATTTCTAAAAAAATCCAGTATCGTACTCCCAAACCCATACTTTCTGAAACCATTATTTTATATATTATATATTTATACCATATATTATTATGTGTATTTAGTGGTTGAAATGTCACTCTTTTAGAAGTCCATAATGAGCTGTTTGTTTCGCTTAGCTGCAGCCCAACAGTGCATCAGGCAGTGGAGCTCTTGAGCATGACCCCTCCTCCATATACCTAAGGGTTCCTGGTGGCGAGGCCATCCCTGGGCCCCTGCCGTTGGGCGTGTCTGTAATCGATGCGTCTGTTGCTCTGTTTGGGGTGGTCTTTCCTCATGTCTCTTTCAAGCACAGGTCAGTAAGCACAGGAAAGAAGCCTTAACTTAATTTACTTTAACACTTCTCTTAAAAGTATATCAACCACTTTTTGGAGCCACTATTAGTCTTTATTTAAGAACCAAAACTTTTATAACCCTAAACGTTTCATATGATGGACATAAGAATTTTGAAAGCAAGCTGTAGAATTAATGTAGTTATTACAGATAATAGTAATGCAGGTCCTGCAGTTTTGTCCTAACTGCTCTGATGTCCTAACTGGCTGTGTATTTGTATATTTGACAAAATATTTACTCTCAAAAGCTTGGCGTTTAGATAGAGATGTTACTTTGTAGTTAATAGCTTGTAGAGTTAACCATTCCATTCATTTCAGAGCATTGTGACAATTTGTAATTTCCTGTTGTCTGTTGAAGGTTGCAGATGCTGGATCACTTTGCTGAATGCATTAAACAAGCTAAAGGAGTGCGTCAGCAGGCTGTGCAGCTAAACATATTCACCGCTGTGCTGAGTGCACTCAAGGTATCTGATAATTTGTGGTTCCAGATTCCTTACCTAAAGTTCAGACGCTTTATCAACATTGTTTACTGTGCTGTTTTTGTAAAGGGCCTGGCTGAAAACAAGAGTAGTCTGGGTCCAGAGGAGGTGCGCAAATCTGCCCTGGCTCTCGTGATGGGTGCACTGGACAACCCAAACCCCATCCTGCGCTGTGCTGCTGGAGAAGCTCTGGGCAGGATGGCACAGGTCGTAGGAGAAGCGTCTTTCATCGCCCGGATGGCACAGCACAGCTTTGACAAGTACAGACAAAAACACAAAGTATTACTGTATAACATCACTCATAACTCCAGGTTGTTTTTGTACTTATGATGTTTAATATGCTGAGATCACAGTAGATTACAGTAGCAGCCATTTTGAAAAGTACAGCATTCTGTTTTCTCGCTGCTCCTCATTCAAATTTGTCCCAATTCTTATAATTATTGGGTCATAAACCTTGATCAGAAATGTCTTGATAGAATTTTTTATTCATCTTTGTTCAACTGTATTGTTCAGACTGTATTTCTACCATTCTTTGATTGATCAATACGAAACTTCATTGACACTGATCTGGGGCTTAATGACAAATTTGGGAATAGCTCCACTTACAGGTCATGAGATCTGAAAAATGCCTTTTTTGCTCATGACTTCTGAAACCTTTTGCAGAAAAACATGATCTTGGTCTACAGATTTATGTTATGAAAAATTCAAAGCTTATGAAAATCAGTTTATTCGCTTCTACAATTGTTTTTTTGAACGGATAATCTTTGGACTGAGCCCAACAAAAATGACAACAGATTTTTGATATTCGTTACCATTCCCAAGAAACACATCTCCAAGTTTGAATGTTTGTTATAATGTTCATTGAACATTTATCTTATGTTAGTTAGCGTAGCATGTGGTTTGCATGCTAACCAGTTGCCATTCTTTAAATGGAGCTCTTCAGCAATCAGGTTGACTGTAAGTTATGTTAGCAGCTAAGTTGACTTATCATCAACATGTGGGTTCAAAACCAGTGTGGCACATAAATTTGTCTAGTATGTTTTAACATTTTGATTGCTTAAATATGTGGGAATGTACTAAAATGTTTATGCTCTTGTATTACAATTTACTTCTTCTTCTGGGATTAAGTTTTTTTGTTGCTCATTCTGTGTTTGTTCCCATCTGATCTTCTGTTCATTTTAAGTTAATTCTCACCTGTACTTCTAAACCTGTCTGTTTTTTACATGCATGTGTGTTTTTATATTCCTGTTTTTGTATTTTTATTTGCTGTTTTTGTTCCTCTGGCTGTGCATTGCGCTTCTAGCCCCTTCAGGGCATCGCTGTTTGCAGCCAGATTTTTTTTTATTGTCGTTTTCATAATAATGATGAGGAGAAGTGTCAATAGAGACATTCTGAAAAGCAGGCGCTCACCTTTGATCTGCACAGTTGATCCACTTCAGATGAGTTTGGGATTTAAAGACCTAAATGATCAATTTATAGTTTTCCAAACAGCATTTTTAGTTGTACACAATGCAAGTAAAGATTTGTGGTTTCCTCTACAGTGTCACAGTTTGTAGGTATTTAGTTCAGTTTGATTATTTAAAGGGCTTTATAACTATAACTTATATAACTATAACTTTATAACTGTTTTGCACCAAAAATGTATTATATATGTAGACATAAGCCAAGTCATACAATTCCCTGACCATTTATCAAAAAAGTGTTCATGTTTTGTGCTGCATTTCCTTTAAGACTGTAATGTAATGATTGGTTAACGTCTCTGCAGAGGAAGTAACTACCTGTCAGAACATTCTGTTAGATTTCCTTGTATTTGGCTGACCAGTTTTTGGGTGGCTTGCCAATGTATTAGATTTCTCTAATACATAAAATAAGTAAGCTTGACCAAAGTTCAGGGGTTAAAGAGTTTATTGAAGAAAGTCGTGTAGCATAGCCGTCTTCAAGATCTTAAGCCTAGGTACTGTCTGTGTGACCAGATGGCCCACAAACAAAATACAAATGCAATTGAGCCTACTGGAGGCTTTACAATAGGCAGGAAGCATGATCCATCCTGAGTATGGATCATTTAATTGTGTAGCCATTTGGTTCACACCTTTACAGACCAAATGTTGAAATCTGGGGCACAGTTGCAATGTAACACATCAGATGTTGATTCCGTCTAGGGAACTGTCAATACACAATCCTTCAATTCATAAAATGCTTGTAAAAACTAAGGTGGGTGAATTTTGGCAGCTGGTCAAATATAGCTTTATATGTATTAACCATAATCTAAAGGAAATGTTTCATTGTTTACACAGTACTTGTAGGTAGAATACAGTAAGTGTTTGTTGAGGTGTATAATTGACGTGATGAAAGGGGTCCTGACATGGGTATTTATATTATTTTGTTCCCTGAGGTGTAATTACAATATTACTGAAGTACATTTTTTTAAAGTAAAGTATTTTATTGTAATTTATGATTAAAACCATCAGATTTTAGCTATTTCACGTTTATTGTTTTCTGGAGAATGATTACATAAATGCTTTCATTTTAGATAAGGATGACATTTTAAGCTATGAAACATGTAGGATGTATTAATGATACCAAGACCTCTTATGTGTCAAAATTGTATTAATCATGTCATAACGTCACTTAATATTTACAGTTAAATTGTTTCACTGTGATGTTTTTGCTCAGACTGAAGTCAGCGCGCGATGTCGTATCCAGGACAGGTCATTCTCTGGCTTTAGGCTGTTTGCATCGCTATGTGGGTGGCATTGGGTCAGGCCAGCACCTCAAAACCAGCGTTAGTATCTTGCTGGCTCTGGCTCAAGATGCCACATGTCACGAGGTCCAGGTGAGCACTTGGACACAGACACCGCTGGAAGTGTTTAAGGGTGATTCTGAGGCTGGTGTTTAAAGCCTGCTGGTTTTTGTCCTCAGACGTGGGCCCTGCACTCTCTGGCTCTGATCGTGGACTCCAGCGGGCCAATGTATCGGGGTTATGTGGAGCCCACCTTGTCTCTGGTGCTGACCCTCCTGCTGACGGTCCCCCCTTCACACACAGAGGTGCACCAGTGTCTGGGTCGCTGCCTTGGAGCGCTCATCACCACTGTGGGCCCAGAGCTGCAGGGTAACTACATCATCAGCCTAATAAACACTTTCCCAGACACTTTATAGAGCTGTGAAAAAACAAAAGTCCATTAGTCAAAGATGTAATTGGATGTTATGTGCATAATTATTGTCTTACTATTTTATGTGAAAACATTATTTCTATTTATTACATTTTACCAGGGCCTGAAATTCAGCATTTCACACATTCCCACAATTTTCACACATTCACAAACATTTCATATTCACAGTCGTTGTACACATTCACAAACATTTAATGACTATAACATGTATATAAAATACGTAAACGAATATGCATTTATAGTTCATACAGATAAGTTCGTTTCAGACTATAATTTCAGCCAAAACATTAGCGCAAGTGCCACTGTCTTTCTCTATCTCTGTTTAATTTAAAGTACTTTAAAATGCCATGATTGTGTTTGATTGATGATGTGTGCATCAATTTTAGTGGCATGCTTGTGTTTTTATACAACATTGCCAAAGCATTATACATAAAAATAAACAAGCATTGATCAAATGTACAGGTTTAACATCATAATAATCAGTATTGATGTGTGTTGTTAAAATAAAGTAAGGTGAAGGATTTCCGCTAGTAACATCTTATGAATTGCAGAACTGTTTCATATGTTTCTTTCTCACCTCTTTAGATTACTAAAAGATTACCAACAGTGGGCACAGATTTGTTCTTTTGGAAGCCATGTTTGTCTGTGTCTGCCTCTTTCTATTGTTGAAATCACTGGGTCTGTATTTCATGAAGATTCGTCTCTGCTTTGGGTGTCTAATCTGTTCTTCCAGATTTTATATTTAGGGCCCAATGCCAATCTATTTTACATTGGATTTACTTTTTACTCAGTGCTTCATATATGGATTTTGCTCTTGAGTTTTAAGGGTTTCATGTTGTAGTGTTTTAGGTGAACTTGAGATATATAGTGCATCCAGAATTTGAGGGAATGTTTTTGAATGTGTATGATTAGGGGGTATCATTAGAGGGTGTCTGCCTAGTTCAGCCCGACATGCATTCGTGGGTGTTGTTTTCTGAATTCCTAATCTCTCTTTCTCTGTCCCTCTAGTTCAGTCTACCTACTGTTAAGGAAGTGAATCTATGGCTTTTTCTAACCTGAGCCACTATGTAAAGCTGTTAAAAGTTAAAGTATAAGCTGTTTATGTTGCCATAATCGTTGAAGTGTTTGTTACTGGAGTGATGTAGTTTTGAAACGCTGCTAACACATACAGTAACACCTTTGACGAGAAACACAGCAGCAGTAAAAGTATGTGTGTAATAGACAGTAAAGAGAACTCCATGATCATCACTTTATACTGTAACACACCTGTCTGTGAAACTTTCTGTGAAATACCACAACTACTTAATTCTGCAGATATTTACTATCACAAGCAAAGCACATATTTTAGTACCAACTTGATGTCAAAGTTTGGCTGCTTTTGACATCCTACAACCCACAGTCAAATCTCATTGGTCCAAAATCCCTCTCATCACTTTAACAAACACTGAGTTCTTATAGACTGTGAGTTGTGACCGTGAGTCACTTTACAGCCAAGTTTTGTGACATGTCAAGGTTGTTGTGTTTGTCAGAGTTTTTGTGATCGATTCTCTGTCTGCTCTGTGTTCTTCAGGTAACAGTGGCAGTATCTCTACCATCCGTTCCTCATGTCTGGTCGGCTGTGCCATCATGCAGGATCACTCTGATTCGTTAGTTCAGGCGGCAGCCATCTCCTGTCTGCAGCAGCTGCATATGTTTGCGCCGCGACATGTCAACCTGTCCAGCCTGGTGCCAAGTCTCTGTGTAAGACCTGCTGTAATAAATGAGTGTGCAGATGTTCACTCCCAGCCCTCCGTGCTTGTTTTCACTGGTGTTGTTTGGTGCAGGTGCATCTGTGCAGCTCACACCTGCTGCTACGGCGTGCGGCGGTGGCATGTCTGCGGCAGTTAGCGCAGCGGGAGGCAGAGGAGGTGTGTGAATATGCCATGAGTCTGGCAAGGAGGGCGGGTGATGGTAAAGACAACACCAGCGTTAGTACGTCAGCTATAAACGCATACACATTTACACTGTAAATGAATAAATGTAAATATAAACTGCACAGATGGCAGGTACAATGCAAGTAAAGGCCATATAAAAATTACGTGCAAAAACAGTACATGTATAATTCGTCATAATTTATTGTTAGCCATATTTGTCATATTTGCTAAGGTAAGGCTTATTCAAAACTGAGGCTTAGTGCACTAACCCTAAAAAACTTTAGCACATAACCTGTCCTGTACATAAATGATGCAACAAGTTTCTGAGAGATGTGCTGTTGTTTTTTCAAGCCTTCCACCTTCTGGTGACTTAAAAACGGGTGAAAAATCCTTTAGACTTGCACTTAAAGAGTGAACGAGATATATCTAGACATTAATAAATCATAAATACTTGTGAAAAATTGACTTGGATCAGCAATTAGCCACCTATCAACCACTCTGACCTCTCTAGCAACACTTTAATGACTGTACAGAACTACCTGGCAACTGCATAGCAATAGTGTAGCATTGTAATGGTGAGTTTTATAATGGGTTTGGGGTTATTTTTCAGATCTGAACATCACTGAGACGGGGTTAGAAGGTGTTCTGTTCGGAATGCTGGACCGTGAGACTGACAGGAAGTTGTGTTCAGACATTCATGACACGCTGGGCCACATGCTGTCTTCTCTGGCTGTGGAGAAACTTTCCCACTGGCTGAAACTCTGCAAAGACGTGCTGGCAGCTACCACAGGTGACAAATACCGAACGTGTGTTTAAGCTGAACTCAGAGATGAGGCTTAAATTCACTTCATATTAGCAGCTGAAGACTAAAGAATTAAGATATTTAGAAGATTTTATGGCTGTGTCCTGTCTGGGCATGCAAGCAGATAGACCAGTGCCTTGTTGCAAAAAAAACCTAAAGTGAGGGTACCCCTAGGGGGAAAAATCCCAGAGGAAAGGGATTTCTTTAAGAGCATTGCAACAAACAGCTTAACCGCCACCCTTACCTAAATGTTTATATTAAGCAGTAGTTTAAGCTATAGTTTCTAACAAAACATGGAACATGGTTGCTGTAGTTATGAGAAGCGGTTGCTGTAGTTATGAAATTGCCCACAGTAAACAGAACATACCTCGCAAAGATATAAAATCATGTGATTTGAGAAAACACGCTGGATAAGTGGGTTTCTCTCGCACATACAGCTTCTCACAGTGTCTTTATAAAGGCATTGTACTGAATGTTTATTGTATATACTGTATGTATGTATGTATGTATGTATGTTATGTCACAGACACTTAAATGATCACAACTACTATGATAAAAACATTTACACCACTATTGAGAACATATAAATGAATCTCTAGTGATCGCTGACATTGTTCTCTTCTGTTGTGTCAGCTTCAAAGTGACAGTGCATCGTTTTTATTTCATTACACGGCAATTGGCAGCCTAAATAGGACACTTACTGCCACATATTATTAGCATAGATCATTGACACTGTTACAATGAAAAGAAATAAACAGTCATAAAAAAGGAATCCGGGAAAACTGGTGTTACATTTAAACTAACTGATTTACGTGACTGCCTGGATATAATGTAATAAAGCGTGCATGGTTTGATACAATTTAACAAATACTTATTTTGATCTCTGAAAATGCGATTAGTATTCCTCTTCAGTTAACATGAAATCAGGCACCGTGTTTGAGGCTTAAGGAAGCTGTGTTGGTCCCCTAAGTTTTTAAAGGTGAAATTGTTACTAAGGACTTTGTACCAATGCATAACAGGACTTAAGGGAACATTTAAGCAGTTAAGGAAAAGTATTCTGTGACAGCTCTAGGGCTCCTTAAATGCATGTTTCACTAAGGGTACCTTTAACAATATAATTAAGGCTGTTTTTTGTGTACTCAGATGTACTTTTTGTATTTATGCCCAGATTCACACTGTTTGTCTCCTAAATTGTGGAGTGTACTGCAAATTAAAACAAAGAATATTTAATATCATATTTAACATCAAACAGGATGTGTTTTTTGTGAGTGCTGATGAAGTGTATTGCATGTGTTTCAGAGGTCGGTGGGACTTTGGCGTCTGACAGCAGGCGGAAGGAAGAGGAGGAAGATTCTGAGAAGAAAGATGAGATGGATGATGACGTCATGTTCACATCACTGGGTCAGGATGACAAGTCCAAACCCTCTGTAGCCCCTCGCTGGGTTACACGTGTGTTTGCTGCCGACTGCTTGTGTCGCATCATTCATCTGTGTGAAAATGCAGGCAAAGCTCACTTTGACCTAGCAGCCGCCCGTGCCGCTAAAGCTAAAAATCATGCAGGTAAAGCTTAAAGACTGTGCATGATATTAATTACAGTATTCTGTTCATTTTGTGTGGCTTCCTGTTTGTGTGCATTTTTGGTTAAATAAGACCTCATATATCTGTGCATTTAAAGTGATAGTTCATCCCAAAAATGAAAAAAATTTACTCACCCTCATATCATTCCAAACCTGTATGACTTTTTCTTTTGTGGAACACAAAAGAAGATATTACATAAAATCTAAATTTAAACCTAAAAGCCTGAATGGTGATGCAGATGTTGCATTGAGTCTTTAAACTATGCTCTGTATTGATGTTTCCTTTTCAGGTGACTTCCTGGTTCTACACTTATGTGATCTGATCCGCATGGCTTTCATGGCTGCAACTGACCATAGCAACCAGCTTCGCATGGCCGGGCTTCAGGCTCTGGAGGACATTATTAAGAAGTTTGCAGCTGTACCTGAACCAGAGTTTCCTGGTCATGTCATTCTGGAGCAGTACCAAGCCAATGTTAGTTCACTCTGTCTAACTCTTACCTTTTAATAGTAGAAACATTACTCATAAAATATAAGTAAGAAATGGTTCCTTTAGAAACCTTTGAATAAATAGGTTTTAGGGCACCTAAAATGTTTTTTCTGTGGCATAGCTTTTAAAAACCTATATTTTTAAGAGTGTGGCTATTATAAAACTGATCACACAATGTTTTTCATTTTTGTTTTGTAGGATTATGTTGGCTTGAGAAAGCAAACATATTTTTGGTTGATTTAAACTTATTAATGGTGCTTGCAAAGCAAAACATCACTCATTACTCTCACATCAGTACATAACTCGTCCCGCACCATTTTGTCATAGATGAATGAGGGGTCAAATCAATAAGACTTTAGATTGGGCAGATTTTTGTGACAGAATGTCAGAATGTTATGTAACCGCCCCATAAACTTCCTTTGAAAAAATCCCATAGACTTAAGCATTGGGCAGATCTTTATGATGTCAGCTCTGAATGTCGTAGAGACTTGGAGGTGGGCTTATATTGCTTGACTTAGCAAGCAGCAACAAATGGTGATGACAAATGGTGGTTTCAACTTTATTGCCCTGCCATAGCAACCAGTTATAGTACCCTAGCAACCACCCTATTGACTTCCATTAAAAAAGGTATTTTAGTTTTACCCTGTTAACTGTCTAGCTACACCCTAGCAACCATTTATGGTGCCCTAACAACCATGTAAGGAAGTGAGTCATGTCTCAGTTTTAGAACATTGTAGAGACATATGGGTGGGCTTATTTGACTCTGGCTGTCAGTGGGCTTTAGGTATTGCAGTGGCAACTTCCTAGCTTCACCATAGCAACCATTTAGAGCAGTGGTTCTCAACCGGTGGGGCGCGCACACTCTTGCGGGGG
>JAZGTJ010017299.1:0-12136 GCA_036877575.1 Botia almorhae
TTATCTGTTATTTGCCTGGTTACATTTTTGGATTGTCTATGGTTTTTGATTGTTCGCTGCCTGCCCTCTTGACTCTGGTTTTGGAATACGTTTTTGATTGTTTGCTGCCTACCCTGAACTGTGCCTTTTTTATGTTGATGATTGTTTGCTGCCTGCCTCGGCCCACGCCTGTTATATCGATTAAGTCTTTGTCTACTGTCCTATATTACTGTTTGCTGGTTTTGACCCTCACCTGTTACTCGACACGAATAAAAGCGCTGCTGATGGATCCGTTATAGCTATTGGCTGGAAGTTATCTATAAAGGCTGTATAAAGGCTGTACAAAGGCTGTTTCATCTCTAACAGTAGCATAATGCAATGCCTGAATAGCTGTTTAGCTATTGGGTCTATTTGCATTAACATTCTATTTGCCCCACCCATGGATGATGTCAGAATAAAAAAAAGACTCAAAATGCAAAGATGTTTAGAGGCAGTACCATTCTGATGAGAAGTTACCAAGACCAACATATTATTTTAATTCTGCTGATAAATTGTACATAATAGCATCAGGAGTCTGTATTAATGAAGCAAGATTTACAATCTTATCAGGATCACACCCCAACCCTGAACGGGGCACTTAACCCCACGTAGCTCTAGGGAGACCGTGCTGTGGAGAGTGAACCGTAAGCTGCTTTGAATGAGAAAACATCTGCTAAATGACCAATAACTGATAGCCGTGGTCACTGTGGCTAAACTAAAATGAATGCGTACAGCAGATCCAAGTTACGAACACTTTGCTTTCACCTTTTAACCTTTTTCATTGAAGCTGTTTTGCAGTATTTAATCAAACAGGGACATTGAAATAGAAAAGCTGCATTGCTGAGCATGGTAATTCATTCAAAGGCTGAAACACACTGGGACTTAACAACAGCTTTTAAGAAGACAATTCTGCCGTGATGGAATTAATCTGCATAGCAAGAGGCTCTTGTCTTAATTAAATGCACTAGTGTGCTTCAACATGAGTTTGCTCTTCAGGTGTTTTGTGGGGGAGAGAAAAAGATAAATTAATAATGGGGTGCACGTTCAATTTTCATTGGCGTGCTGGGTTGGCGGTAAGACTTTTGTTCTGTGTTAATGCAACAGTTAATGTTTGATTCACACTTGCATGTGCTGACCACAGTAAAGATATTGACTAAATTTTCACACACCCATAAACCCTTGTGAGAGAAACACCCAGAATGCCCAGCAACTGCATAGCAACACCCTTTCAACCACCCACAACACACTAGCATCATTGAGGTGACTTTTGCATGGCTAAGCACCACTCTATTCACAGTATATTCACACACACACACGCATATATATATATAAGGTCTAAAGAAAGCAGTGACATTAAAAGCTATTTGCAATTGTTGAAAAATCTGTATGAAATTTGCCACAAACTTGCAGTCAGAGTTCAATTCAGTGCCAGTACTGAATCCAGTCTGCTTATAGTCTCATCAATAAATACATAAAAACATACTGTATCAGTTCATTTACCATGAGGGTTTTATCTGAGGCTACTATTCTAATGCCTTAAACAGTGCAGAAAACACTCCGGAAGTGATGCAACTATTATTTCCTCATTTGTAAGTCTGCCCATCTTATTCAGAACCTCAATTTAAACAACTTCCTATCCTTCTAAACCAAACATTTCCATAGAAAACAAAGGGAGTAATGACAAGCAAGACCAAGCAGCACCAACCACTTCCCGAATTTTGTAAACTAGCGAGGAGCAGTGGGCAGTGGGCTGCGTCAGGCCCTCGGGTTCAGATGCCCTGCTGCTCTCATCTGTAGAACAGGACAGCGGGAGCTGGGGGAGCTAATCGCCAGGGCATTAGCATATACTAATTACACAGCTTCTGTAATGGCTGCAGAGATGAGCTGAACCACTGGAGCACGCCACGCTGAAGCTAATTTGAGCGTTCTGTGTCCTGTGAGGCTTGTCCGAAAACAGCCTTCCCCACCAAGAGAAAATGTTCTTCATAAACGCACATGTCGGAACCAAAAACGGAGGTTCATTTGAATGTGGGCTGTTCTAAAGTTTCCAAATGACCGCTTTACGTGCAGGCTTATAAAAGTGTGTTCAGGTGAATAAACAACCTCCACAACATAATGATGTTATAAAAACAATACTTTTGCTCATATTTTGTTTGGGAATTTGAACGGATCACTAAATCTGCATTGGTGTGTAACTTATCCTAAACTTATCATTGATTTGTTGGTGTGTGGTGCTATGTTTGAGCAATCAGATTTATGATTTATGATTTTTGCCTTGTGGATGGTAAAATGGACAAATAATTCTATATACTTGTACTGAGGGAGGAAACTAAGCCATATATTGGGATCTGAATATCGTATGTAAGTTCCTTTGATTTAGACAAATCAGCAATTACCTTTAACACCCTGGCAACCACCTAACAACCACTAGGAACCACTTTGAACACCTCAGAAGCAACACATCACCTCGCTATAAATCTTTAAAAAAAAGTGCCACTCACTTTTCTTGTGTAAAAAGTAAATGTAAAATCTAGTTTTGTTTGTTGGCATAAAATGATAAGCTTGCCTGGCAAATCCTTAGATGAGAGCAGATATGTGTGAATCTGTTGAAAGTGGAAGGTTATTTGAGCTTTTTTAGTTGTTTCCCTTGGGAGACATTTCTGTACACTACACAAAATCTTTTGAAGGGTAAGTCCGTATTGCATGATGATGTAGATAATTCAGCCTTCATATCCTTCCCTGCTTCTAAACCACACAAACATGCACACAGACGCGCAAAGACTTTTAACCAACCTTCTATATTGCACAAGATGAAAGACTTGGTGTGGTGGTCTGGAAAAGCAACTTTGAGTGAGAAAAGGAAAAAGTGAATGCAGCTTTAGTTAGGATGACCCCAATCACATTACTAATAGCAGGGAGTCTTTATATGTGTGTGTGTATGCGCTTGTGTGTGTTAGGTGGCTTTGTGTGGGAGGAAGTTTAGAGATTTGTCACGATCATCAAACACAAATGTCAGACATCAACACCTACTGCAACACACACACACACACAGTTCAAACTCCCAGAGTCAGAGTATTGATGTATATCCCCAAAGGAAGAAGTAGCAATTGAGAACATCTCAAATCCAAATGGTTTTCCTCTTCTTTGGTCTCACACGGTAACCAGAGACTGGTCCCTGCTATCTGATTGGCTGGTAGGTTTAAAAGGATGCAGTTCAGGTCAGACAGGAGACACAATTACTCAGTACATGTGACCTACTGTGTTTTGCTCTTTATTACCTTTTCATTCACATCCCTCATCCACCTTTCCTCTCCCTCCACCTTTCCATCATCAGTTTAGTGTACCACAGAGAGCCACAGCATCACAAATCTTAGCCTGTTTACTCTGTTGCCATGGAGCTGCGCTCTCTCCTACTCTGTGCGATTGACCTGTGCTCTAAGCAGATGCCACAAATCTCCCCTCTTCTTTCACCTCTATTTCTATATTATTCTCTCTCTCTTCCTCTATTTCAGATTATCCCACAAGGCCTGTGGTAATGGAAACATCTCTGAAGGATGCTGATGATTGGTGATATGGATGATTGGATAAACACATGGGGAAAAATCGCCTGTTGAGACCAAAAAAGTAAAAAAAAATGTACCTGCGTAGCCGCTGATACCAGTTTTATGAAAAAGTCTCTCCCTTTTTTCACAGGTATGTTTTGTTTTTAAATGTTCTCATTTTTGATAATTACCTCATGAGCTAAGTGAGGTGGGAGGGGCTAATGAATGAAAACAAACAGCTGTGGGAGTTTACTAATAAGTTTTAAATTCATCAGGGTGTGTCTTTTTAGTGTTGGAGAATCGGTTTGTGTGAATCTGTTTGAGAGTATGAAGTGAAATGGTTTGGATTCATAGGCTGAATGTGTAATAATTGTCTAAAAAAGAAGACGGGGGAAAAGGGAGGGAAGAGAGAAAAGAAAAAGTAAGGAAACAAACTTCTTTTTCAAAGAACATTTTGTTCTTTTGGAGGGCGATTTCTCTTTTTAAAGAATGTTGTGGTCTGGTGCTTTTAGTTTGTCTTAGGCCTATAGTAGTCCTGTAAGAGACTTTTAAACACAAAACACTCACCTTGTTTCTTGACAACAAAAAGACCTCTTTTCCAGGGGTTTTATTCACCAGACCACTTTATTCTAAAAATAATACAAATAAAATTCAAACCTTATACCCATTTTTCTTCATCTTAGCCTGTCCATCTAACAAGGGTGATTGTAACACTGCACACCAGTGTATACATGAACTGTGTATGAATCAGTACTGTCTGTATTTCATAGCCATTTCATATAATTTAATAATTTCTCAGAAATCTCTAGAGAAACTAGAAAAATCTTCTAAAAAGATAGACACAGATAAACATGAAATTTTGCAGTTTCCCAACTGTTAGATAAGACATTATTGAACGATCTGTTTACACAATGTTTACTTTTTTCTTATATAATCTGTAAATCTAGAGAAAATTGATATTTCCAACGTTTATTTTTTTATATTATTCTTTGTCTGATGCTATAAAGAAAAAAAATTGTATAAGAAAATCATCTGCTTTCAAACAGTTTCTCTTTCCATAAAATAATCTGAACAGTTATGTCAGCCCTTTTTAAAGATTCAAGGAGAGAAAGTTGTCACTGTATCTCTGCACAAGCTCGGAATATCCTTATTAAGACACACCAGCCTTCGAAAGCAAGATGTTGCCAGGAAATACATGAAAAAAGAAACGTCCTGTACAGAGGACAAAAATGATCTGCTGATCCCATGAGGACACACAGAATTGTGATTGCTAATCCTGACAGAAGCCCTCGCTTCGAAATCTTCAGGGAAAGATGGAAGCTAGGGGATATGAGGGCTGCAAAGGGCTGCTCTATACGTTCACTGCGAGTGTTAATATTTAAAAATGCTTTAATATATATTAAATGTGTCTGTTCACTGGGAGCAGTCAGCCGCCTGACACCTGCAAGCAAACCTTGATTTTGTGAGACTCATTATTCAAATTGTGCATGTAATTATTCGCAGTTAACATGTCAAAGCGCTGTCACGCTGAGCTGACGTTCCCTGGAACTCATTTTCTTTTTTATGCCATTTCTCAGAGCAGTTTGGGTGTTATAAACCATCCCTGTGTGAAAGAAACTCTGAGAATACCTTGTGCCAGGAGATCTTAATCTAATCTCTCTCTCTTTCCCTCCAACACACACACACACACACACACACACACATAGGACACATTATTAAGAATAAAACAAGGTCATCAAGATATCAACAATAGCAATTATGTGGGTTACAGAGCGGACAATGTTTTTTATGTCTCCGAGTGTGTGTGTGAACTAGAGTGTGGTTGTTCTTGTACTGCTAAATGTGTGTGTTGTGGATTGCAGCAGATAATCGCTGTGGTTCATCAATATCCTGAGGGTGTGGGGCTAGTGTTCAAAACAACCAACAGCATCCATTATTTACAGTTTAAAGAAATGCTGAGTCAAAAGGGACTTTCTGTACCGTCGCTGGCCACATCAATAAATACATTCATAATTAGATTATTCTACTGTCCAGCACATATCACACACACCATGCAATCATGCAGACCGCAGCCAATCAGAAGCCAGAGTCATCAGCTAACAATGTCCTCCAGCTATTTCTGAATGTCCATTAAAAAGCTTGTTTTATGCAAATATATGCTAATTTTAGATTTCTGCAACTAGCCACTAACTACTAACATTATTCATTTAAACATTAAACATCATACCACAGTTTCTTGAATAGTTACTGTACTACCATTTAAAATAATAGCTATAATGTAATATTTCATCTGATAATATGCTAAATGGACACCCCCATATACTGTGATTTAAGCTCAGCAATATCAGCAGTCTAATTTGATTAGCGCCATAGAGTGCTGTAAAATAACATGATATCTGATGACTTTCCATTGCATTTTAATAGTAATAAAATGAATGATCAAACGGGCAGTTTTATAGGAGGGTTAAGCACCCCACCCCACCTCATTTACTGTAATATAGATACAATATATAAAATTTTATGATAATTAGAGCTGATAGGTCAGATCCGTAGCTCTTATGTTTTGCTCTCTCACTGTCTCTCTCTCATACACACACACACACACACGCACACACACACTCAGACTTCAATAAAATGTCTAACTGCATAGCCTCCCATCCTGCCTGTGTAAATGGAATCAATAATTCATTTTCCTTCTCTGTTAGCCTCTCATTCAAATGTTCTTCATGCGTTTTAGAGAATGCAGTATCTGTTCAGGAGCTCCATAATTGGAGAGCCCTTTTTCCTTTTCTCATGTGGCATCTCCTGTAATTATAGCAGCATTTAGTAAGAATCTGTTCCGAGGGTCCCTCTTCAATTGCTGCGTTTTGTTAATCTCTATTTGACACATCACAGTGAAATGGAAGATACCTTAGTCATGGTGAATTACTAAAAACACCTGACCTGACCTGATCTGGGGTCAGGGAATTAAAACAGCAATATTTGAAGGATTACAATTAGGTTTAATGACACCTTGATAGCACATGTATAATCTATCAATTCATAAAAGTAATAATGCCAGCACTGAGCATTGCATTTTTATAATGTAATTCATCATAATCATATCTCTTTGTTTATTATTCTTTGAGGTTTTGCCATTTTAGTGAAAAGACAGGAAGTCGGGGGGGCAATGAATTTAAACCTGTATCTCTCACTTAAGCACCATCACTCAATATGTGTGTGCAAACTGCCAAGTCAGGGCTCCAACATTAAATCTCATTTTATGCAAAAACTAATTAATATTCATATCAAAACTTACATTTGCAAACCAACAGACATTTAATGGACAGATGTATTTTTCACAATAGTAAACAATGTACAGCTCATACTCATACTAAAGCTTATACCAGCTCTCAGCTGCAGATCTGCTGTACTTTGTCATGTGTGTCTTGGGCTCTGTAACTGCTCTGCCTCTAGCTGACACTGATTCTGAGTGGAAATGGAAGCTATCAGTGGTTTTATACTTGACACAAAGAAGTCAGAGTCTTGCGACACGCATGCCTCCTCGCATGACCCGTGACGACTCGGAACTCCGCGTCGGGCGGATATGATAACCATAGGAGAATGTGTGTGTGGAGTATAGTCAGACATATTCCCTGTAATCAATCAGGGCAGGGATCTCGCACATCTGTCTGCCGAGAACATTTTTCATTCAAGGCATGAAACAGATAATGATTGTCTACGGAAGAAGCAATATGTATTTAGAGAAAGCCTGGAGGACAAGAAAACCGATGAAACCTGATAGTGCAGGGCGGGAAAGACAGAACATAAGAGGGAGAGGTTTGACAGGAGGATGGTTTGAGGGAAACATAACGACCTGCTTTGCTACAAATTTGAGACCTTGTTTATCTTACTTGCTTCTTTTGTCCTATTAAACGTGATATCTGTAATTTTTGTGTCACTACCTGTCTTCAAACAAGTAGCTCTGCCCCCATATCAAAATATTGCTTGAATCAGAGGTTGACCTGGACATTGTTGAACGGCTCAAGCAAGTTTCAAGTGTTGTGTGTAGGCGATTCACCTCGCTCTGAAAAATCCACAACATAATCGTTTTCTGCTATCAGGGTTAGGGGTTAGGGTTAAGCCCCATTCATACTAACAGCAGTTTTATCATTGAAAGTCGGCCATTTGCTGTACTTTTGGTCAGTAGTACGTGTTCCTGCTTCTGGGTACATTAACTACTGGTGGGCTGCATAACTGGCAATACCTTAATTATAATTACAATAACATTAAAAATGAAATGCATTGCTGGTAAAAATAAGATTTTAGTCTGTTTTGAAAGACTCAGTTTTTGACTGCTATAAATGAACGTTCTAGAAGATAAAGCTTATGTGTATGAATTGCATCATCATGAACAAGATTAATGCATGCTTACAGTGCAGACAATTTTGGCAGTTTTCTCACACATAATTTTTTATTGCATCTCTGTATGTGGGTTAATTCAAAATCACTCACAGTAACATCATCTCTGTATTGCCCGCACTCGACTACAGTATCTTGCAAGAGACAGATTAATGTGTTAAAATGTCTTTTATTCCATTGGTAGTTGCCTTATTGCATTGCTGCTCATTTGCATAACATTTTTACTTTTACATTTTACTGTTTTCATACTGTATAGAAATGTTACTGCAGTTTAACAGGCTGCATGAGTGTAAAGGCATATAGAAATAAAAGACTTTCAGTCTTTTTGTCGCTGAAAGCCGCAATCAATAATTAAGACTTCGGGGTTGTTGAAGGATTGTTTGTGAATATTGCATGACCAGAAAACAGCCATGATTTGATTGTGCCACAGAGCCACACTACAGGAAAGAAGCCTTAGAAGCTGTTTACTTATAGTTGTCTTTACACAGGAAAGGACAGGAATAAAACTACACGTGCCTTAAAATACAAATGTACTAAAAAAGCCAACAGGATGACTGTGTGTGTTTCTTCTCTAACAGATGAAGGAAAAATGAAGCTGGTGGGTGGAATAGATTTCAGCCATGATGACAGTCATTGCCGACCGCATTGAAGACGAGTGACAGCGAATGAGTCGGACGCAGCATAGTGGCTCTCCAACGTGTCACCTGTAAAGCGTCTTGATTAACAAACTCGAAGCTATCGATCGTTCATAAACCCACCAGCCAACAAGCAGATGGAGACCCTGATACAGCGCAGAAGACCGTCCTTTGAGCACAACACGTGGTACGTGGGAAAAGGATACTTGCACAATGCATGACCCACCACCCATCCTTGTGCTCTCTATTTATCTTCGTAACAAAATGGAGGCGCGGCGTGCGCGTAGGTGTGTGTTTCAGTGCATGTGCGTGTGAGTAATTAGAGGCTTTCTGCTGTCATAGCATCCCATGGCAAAAAAAGACAGCTGCGTTAGATGAGCTATAAGCCTCTCCTCCATACTCCTTCACACTCCTTCACAAGACACTAATTAAGGGCCTCTTATAATTGGCAGGGAGAGGGAGTTACCAGGATGGAGAGAGTGAAAAATACAGAGAATAGTGAAAAGATACAAGGACAGATTTGTTCAAGAGGATGCACAATTAGGCAAGCCCAGCATCCCCAGCCCGCTCTTCCCCTGAAGAAGCTGGGAGCAGCCAACTGAGAAGGACGAATGACAAATGAGTGCATAACTCAGACAGGCCCCTGGATGACACCTTCACCTTTACACACAGATGACCTTGGAATTCTGGGTAATTTGCCTGTTCTTATTGAATGACAATAACGATAATTATACTTTCCTTAGACTAGACTAAGGTCACAGCAATCCAATGTGAGCTACAAAATGTTCATTTCGTGCTAATAACAAACTGTTTCCACCTCAATTAGAGCCGTGTGGTCTACGTGAACCCCACGTCTGACCCTGAAGGCAGAAAGTTTCCTAGTTTATTCGGCTTGATTTCATTATCATACCCTGTAAGGCCACACACAGAATTTACGAAACCTATGATGAGTCACAGATTGTCCACATACATCCCCCACTCCTAAAGCATTTAAACTAAAAGTCACCTTTTTGTCTCACATGGTTGAAGGGGGCAGGCGAGGACACGCTTTGCTGCTCTCAGAAAACTCACAAACAGCTCAGCAGCACACAAAGTTATTATTCTCAAAGTCTGCTGAGCAAGCTACATTTATGTTATATTTCATCAGAACACACACACAGTGACACCAAAAAAGTGTGCGCACTGCTGTTTAGGTTGGTTTACTTCAAATGCACCTGAGAAGCAGGACAGAGGAAGCACATTAAAAATTAAAGAATGACAGCAGCTGAGAATTACCTCGCTGTGAGACAAACTCTCTCTTGGCCTCCTTGATTCCCATACAAACTCCATAGGCCTTCCATTTGCAGTCCAGGAAGACTGTGGGTAATTCATTAATGGTGTTATTATCACAGTGCTGAGAAAGATTTGACTGCCAAGCCTTGATATTGGCATCCTGTGGTGAGCCATATTGATGGCTTCATCCACACAATTCTTGAGACTGCAAAATATGCAATTGCATTCATATTTGTTTTCTGATCTGTAACAAGAGAGTTAAAAGCCCTCTACTTTGATTTATTTTAATCACGTAATTTGGGCAATTTAATTCAGTATATGTAGCCATGGCTTTTTAAGGATGGGACAGGAAATGAAATACTAATCTAGTCTGTTTCTTGCTTCTCTGTAATGTAATAAAGATCACCTTGATTCAATGGTGATTGAATCCGCAGCACAGACCCCAACCGTCTCCAGAGCATCTGAGCATAATTACACACACACACTTTCTATGCCTTATCGGGACTTTCCATAGACATAATGACTTTTATACTGTACAAACTGTATTTTCTATGCCCTAACCCTCACCAGAACCCTAAACTCAACCCTCACAGAAAACTTTCAACTCTCTTACATTTTAAAAAAGCATCATTTAGTATGTTTCAAAATCAGCTGTCTTGTCCCCACAATGTAGGTGTGTGTGACCTTTACCAGGGTAGAAAAACGTAATTTGTAGAAAACACTTTTAATTCTTGTATTTATATACTGATAAGCAGGGTCATAACCAACAAACACGTACAGGTGTTGAACACAATTCAAAACAATTAAAAAAATGTTCCTTTTCCTCTAATAACCTTAATATTTAGCTTATTTGCTGATAACTATGCACCTTCCACATATTATCTGCAATTTTAATGATTTAAAATGACTTAAATTGTTACAATAATAGATTTATACTTCAGAATAATACTGAGATATATATAGGTCAATACAGTTTTTCAGTCAATATAGGTTTTTCAAAAGATGACTCTTGAACAACTACATTTTGTCCCTCTAATCCTGAATATGTGATTACGGCCTTAGTTGTCCTGTAAGGCTGCAGACATAAGAACATGCTTTTAACTCAGACTGCAGATTTAATGATAATTAATTTTATTAATAGTTTATTAATAGTTATTAATTAATTACACATTGTGTCATTTAAGGGCTCTTAAGGAATCTCATTTTTAAAACTTGCCCTGAGCATAGATTTGGTTCCCTTTACGCACCCATTTAAAGCAAGTTTATAACTTAACACAGAGCATTAAAGCACATCAATTATTCAACACCTTCAATTACATATTTATGAATTCGGATAATTGCATTTTTAATGTAGCAGATGTCAGGCTCATCTAATGCACTTAATGAATTTAAATGTCAGGCTTATATGCTTAGTAAGTGTAAGATAAACTTTGTGTGTGTTTTTTTATGCTAACAAGCATGCTAACATATAGAGTAATGGGACTTTTTTATTGCAGCGCTTTGTAAGTCTTAATTGTCTCTGAATAGCTTGTTAGCCTTGTTAGCATTAAAAGATTTATGCTTTTAAATCATGCCGCGGGATGACATACTGTCGCTTTCAACATCATAAATTGTCAAGAAAGTATTTCATCAAATGCTTTCACATATCAAATTCATGTTTTACTGGATATTCTATCTGTGTCACCTGAGTTTCAATGAGCTGCCTGAATGTTTAAGAAAACGTTTTGAGACGCTGTCTCGGACAATGATGGCACAGCTACACAGTAGCTTCACCTACTTGCTGTTTTCCAGTTAAGCAAAAGGCTGACATTCAGCATAACATGACTTAAGGCGACACAGCACAGGTCTTGCTCTATTAGTTCAATCTAAGTGACCATGCTTAAGGATAGAGTTGCGCCATTTCCTTGATTTATGTGCTCAAGCTTGGCACTGATTTGACAGTCCGGGCAGCAAAGCCTTCACATTCAGCTATGATCATGGAACTGTAGGACATTAGAAAATGGTAATAACTGTGACAGATGTCAGTGTCAACAGAGCTGCCTGGCCAAGCTACACCAATCCTACAGAGACAAAAAGAAAGAGCTTAATATGTCTGGAGTGTCTTATTCAATGTAAATGAAAGGAGCTTTTTCAGGGAAAAGGACCTGGAGAGGACCCTTAAAAATGTTAAAATATTATTTTAATATAACGTAATGTACTTTTTTATCAGTTGTAATTTTAGTCCATGTTTTTAAGTAAATAAATGCTTGAAACCTGCCTTTTTAGTGT
>JAZGTJ010017300.1:0-12135 GCA_036877575.1 Botia almorhae
CTGAGACTGCCAAAAACAGGAATGTATGGGAAACATTCTGTATATCTTGTACAATTTACAGCCAAATAACAGGCATTTTAATTAATCAGAATGAGTTTTTTTTGCAGTCATTTAATCATGATACTTTACAGAGTTTTGCTTCTTCATGTTTGAGTGACTACTGCTCTTTTTGTACTTTGTGTCCATTTGTACATTCTTTTTAAATGTTTATACTTGCTTTTCAGACTGCCTTTTTTGTACATTAAACTTTATAATCTGACAGTGCAAGCTTTCCTCATGGTGTCTTCAAACCATAATGTTTTCAAGTCTGCAACTGTGTGCTAGCTTTATGAAAAAGAATTATAAGCCTATATTGGTGGTTATCAAATATTGTGTGAGTGTGCATGTGCATTTTTATATCAAAATAAATTTGATATTTTATACATATTGTTTACGTGCATGTTTTATTTAAGGAAGTCTTTTATGCTGATAAACAGGTAAGTAATAAGAGAGAGACAGGTGAATTCAATATGATCTTGTAATACCCCTAGATGGCGCCCTAATTCCAGAATCGGATGTGACCATATTCATGTTATTAGTTAGTTTTATTTAAACACAGTTCAAACATGCGAGCAATTTTACGGGTTTTTGTTTTCTCTGTCTTTTATATACACATTGTATCATATTAGCATTTTGTAAAAATTCTACTTAATTGCAAAATAAATAACCACATTATCATCTTTTGTTTTGGCTATGCAAAAACAATTTTATTTATTTAATTTTATTTACATCTAAATGACATCAGTACATATGTACAGATTACAGAATTCCCACGTCCAGAGCCTCTGTATATCCACTACGATGGTATAAAGTGTGTAAATTAAGTTGTAATTAACCTCGTCTGCACCGCTGTTAAAACGGCACATTATAGTCACACGGTACATGTTCCTTTTCTCACGGTTTGCCAAACTGGACCAATCACAGACGTTTGTGATTACTTGATGAGGCACTTAAATTTATTTTAAATGGACTGTGGACTGGATACATTTTCAGGTGTGTTTCAGCTACTAATTCCTGCAACAAAAGTCCACCTACAGATTTTGAATTACGACTAGAAGTCCCTCGGAATTTGATTATCAATGGAGGACTGGCCGTCTGAGCTCCCATGCGCCCCCTTGCAAGAGACCCGTGTGTCCCGTAACTTTGACCGCCCAGTGGACTCAACCCGTGATGAGGCGAGCGCAAGCAGCGCGTTTTTCATCTTCATGAGAGCTCGAATGTAGTGTATGATACTTACGGACTCCAGCACGATGGATTACAAACTCTTAATTATTTAGTTATCAATAGCATAACTGATCTTTATCCAGCTGAAAACCTCTCAGCATCGTATTTCGATGAACCTATAGCTACTTATTTTTAAAGGATATCCTAAGTTTACGTTTGAGTGTTTCTTTGCATCGATTAAAGCGCAATGATTTGTGCATTAAACATTTGAGCGCAACATAGATTCGGAGTTCTTTTGTACATTTGTAAACTTTTGTTGCAGCAAACTTATTTTGAAACGATGGACTTGGTATGCTGTAAAGTTGTACTTATAACGACTCTCCTGAGCTCTTTCCAGGTAAGATCAGTAAGTTTTTTAAACAAGACAACATATGTTTTTAAGTTTTCGTATGTTTTTATATGTAATGCAGCTTATTTCTTACAGGTTCGAAGTAACACGGTATCGCCATCCAAACATCCAGGTAAAATTAATTTAAATGTACAAACTTAAGCCTTAAAGACCGTTAACGATAAATGTGTTATATAATTATAACTTTTTTTAACTTAACATTAATGACAAACTACACTACAATTAAATATTCTTTTTATTTGTTTACATTTTAATCTTAAAATGGATGGAGGACGTGAGTTATGTCAAATCTAAAAGGTAGCATATATTTATACGATCAATACAACTTATTTTGTAATAATAGTAAATATAATAATAAGAAACATTCATTCTTTTGTAAATTATGTCACATCATAGTCTACAGATTGTTAAATGAGCTTTAAATGTGTTTTTCTTTTTATGTGTTTAAACATTAAAGACGTCACCTAATCTCAACGTTATAAACGACTGACCGTCAGTGTAACTACAGTTCTCGGTTATAGTTTTGTTTAGTATCAACAAATGGAAACCAGCACCCGTTTTCCTCCATTTACACCGATACCGGTCTGCTTCAAATCAAAAACTTATCTCTTCTCACAAAAATATTACATTACACCGAATGAGAAAAATTACTGCAAACCTTTGCATTGAGATCACCTTTTGGCTATTCTAGTATATCATGACATGTTATGAATGTTATGAAATGAGGACAGCTTTACAGGTAATAAAAACGATAAACAAACAGTAGAGCAAGATGACATATTACTTTGGCTTTGAAGATTGAAATTAATGGCCCAAAGGGTTGATGGACAATAACATTTTTTAAAATTTTACATTTCCTAATTTAAAAGTATTTCCTAATATGCTGAAATCTATTAATAGCCGCCTCTAGATGTTTGTTTTCATGAAGTTTTTTTCAAAACTTGAATTTAAGTGTTAATCCATATTGACCAGCGGTGACGAGTCTGAACCGGACTGAACCAGTGATAAAGCCCTTGTGCAGTTAAACTGGTCTCTTGACAGTTTCATCTGCCAATCTTAACACATAAAGGCAGAAAACAATGGTCCAAACACTATTTCAAAGATTGAGAACGATGACAACAATGTTGGACTGGGATGGGCTACAAACACAAGCCGTGACACTATTGCATTTGTGTGAATACTTTGATGTATGTGCAAGGATGTATATGTGTGTGTGTTGTGCCCCAGGCCTGGAGGTGTTGGCGACAGCTTCACACTACTGGCCTCTAGATTCAGTGGAGGGGATCCATGGACTTTCAGATCAGATTGGGAACAGAACAGGTCATGTTAATGGAACTAACATAAGTATGTCAACATGCTGCTTCACACCTTTCTTTCTTTCTCTCTCTCTTTCTTTCTTTCTCTCTCTCTCTCTCTCTTTCTCTCTCTGTCTCTCTCTCTCTCCACAGCTGTCTAACATTCTTCAACAGTCACGTCTTTCTTAGCTGCAGAGATCTGTGTTGCTTTGCAGCTGTCCTCAGTTCTTTAAATGGACTGATTTGCTCATTTGAGTCAAAATGTTGAGCGTTTACTTACAAGATTACCTCAGTCATGATGAAGATAAATTACTGTGACCTTTAACGGCGTTAAATGAAAGCGCAAACTCCTTTGGTAATTCACCAGTCTGCTTGGAGCTTTTGTCTGAATGTGTGTCTCTGCTTTACACAAGATTCAATGAGAGTCAAATAACTCTGCAGTGCTTGTTTGACCAATTCATCTGTTCACTCTACTGTAAGATGAATAGATAAAGAATTTGTGCCTGCTAGGGAAACATCCAAGGGTCATTTCAGAGCTGTATCTTCTAATGAAGTCTATTCCCTGTATGAGTACAGCATGGCAATTGTTCTGGTTAATTCTGAACAAATGGAGAGCTGAGAGAAATTCACAGTGCCTCTTAGACATTACACATTTGTGGCCATCTTAGCGTTTCCCCATGTGTGAAGCAGAAAGGTGATTTATTGCACTTTTGTGAGTGTGTTTGTGTGTAAAACAAAGCCATGGAATGACAGATCACCTGTTTGTCACCAAAATTCTACAATGAACGATACACACCTTGTGACACTAGTCGCTTTGTCCACCGTGCTTGTCCACTATGTAAAATGTCTCTCATATCTGTCTCATGTCTCTGTGCTTATACCGTATATACATGTCTGTACCTAAATCACCTGTTTTGTGTTCCTTCTGTCTTACTTTCTTTGTTGTTTCCACGTTCTCTCCATCACAGCTCTCAGAATCCACAACCACACTGTCCTGACTACCCATAATTCCACCTCTGTGTATACCAATGACTCCGCCTACACTAACATTTCTGCCACAGTAGGTGAGGCTTGCCCACATGTTCACTCACTGCCTGGTATTACTGAACATTTGTTAGGACCCAACACAGCTAGGGCCTCATAGAATGGTGTTAGGCATGTCCTGTTCGTTTAAATGGGAGTCTTTTGCTTGTAGTCTTTATATATCAAAAGGTCGTAATTAGGAGAAGAAATAAACTAAACCCTTCTACCTATTGGAGTTTAGGGAGACATTAGGGTAAGTGAAGCATTTAATGTTTAGTTATATATAGTTTGGTTCTTCACAGAAATCAAGCGTCTTAAATGCGATTTTATTGGACAACTGGGCTTGAGTTCCTTTAATCAGCAGTTAAACAACTTTCTGTACATCAAACTATTAAATAAAAGATTACATTTGCCTGGTGCTGTACTGAACATCAGCCTGGCTGCGATTATATGCGTTCATGTGTTTACAGCCTAATCACAGCCATGTGTGATTTTGTAAATCTAATATGTCTATATCCAATAATTAACTTTAGGAGAGTGCATTTTGTAAGCTACCGTAAAATTGCCTATATCAAAATCCTAGCTTAAGGTGTCCTATTCCAAAACTGTCACGCCGATACCCTGAATCTCACTGCATAGATGGATGTTCAGTCTTACCTCTGTATATTTCTGCCCCCACAGTGCATTCTCCTAAACCCCTAAACTCCTATTCACTCGTTCCATACTTCTGTCTATCTTCTGTTTGCCTTCTGTCTGTGTCCTCACTTCAACAGTCTTTTCCGTGATCATTTCATCTCTCAAAACATCCATTCATGAGGTGGGACGGCGCTACGGCTCCCACTGTGATCCACAGATCCTGGGTTTAAAATCTAATAAAGGAGGATTTATTACCGTTTTAGCAGAACAACTTGCCATTGACAAAACTCAGAGCATCTTGACTTATCAGTAGTAGATTTATACAGATGGGAGCCTGTTACTCCCCCAGTTTGTCAGTTTGTTGATTTAGGTGAATGCTGAAAAACGCACACATTTTTACCATATGGCTAAAAGGTTGGGATTTCCTCTATAAAGTCTCTAGGCAATATCATATGAATGAGTCATATTGTTGAAATATAAAAATAAATAACCATCTTTCAGTTAGACTATTACTGATTACTCAGCTATACCTAAACGTTTAAAGCGTTTTAGAAGACAGGAAAGCAAATGTTTCAGAGCCAAGAGTAGTTTTGTATGGTTATGCAATGCAGTGCTTTTTAATGTCTTTTAAGAGCCGATATATGAGATTGATCAAGCGTTATAATGTTGTGGGTCACTCTCGTCTGGTTGTGTAGATATCGTAGAAGGAATGGTGAACAAGGGCATCTATCTGAACGGGGATAAGGGAGCCACTTTTCTTCATTTTGGCAACTATAAGGACTCGTGCATTAGCGATCCTGGTCTGTGTGGACCAGAAGGTGAGTTTGTATTGCTATTGCAAATTCTATACATATACCGCTGTCCATGTAAAGGATTTTTAGTAATAAAGAGGGGCACAAAATGCATGTCTTTCTGGCGCAGTGGTGCATCATGTGAGCTCAGCCCATCTTGGTACAAAAAGTACTCCGGTTTCACTCCGTTTTAAAATTAATGTTATGACAAATGTTTTGGCAGTTACAGGTTATTGTGCTGTCTTAATGACACAAAGAAGGGAATGATATGCTTACTGTATTATTGTGGAGATGACAGAGTGAGTCTGTTGTCATATAACATACAGAAACACAGGAAAGAATTTAGGAGATATATATATTACTCTTGCATAGTAAAATCCTAATATTCTCTATAATATAATATAATAGGGTTTTTTAATGTTTTTCCAAAGTTTATGGGTATTAAACTTACACTTACACTTTAAACTTACACTTTAAAAATACACAATTCACTCATTTAGTGCAATTATTTATATGCAAGATAATTTCATAGTAAGTGAAGACTAATGGCTCAAATAATGTATTTAATGGTTTTAATTTATTGTTTTATGGCAATGCAAGAATTGCTACAGTTGTCAAAAGCACATACTATACATCAGCTTACTGTACATGAGGACTTTTGTGCATGAAAGCTAGTATGATATGTTATTTATCTGGTATTGTAACAGTGCACATTCCTTTCGTCCTAAAAAACAGAATATGTTTTATTCATGTTCATTTTCCAGGGCTTGACCAAAGTAAAGCTTGTCATTGTTTGTGATGAAGTGGTCTGGATCTAATAACAAACCTTATTGTTTAAAGTAATATCAGTGTGTATTGGAAACTTTTGGTGATAGCCGGAAGGTTCTGAAATGTTTAAATGTTATTACTAATCACTCTTTGTTATGCTGTCATGGACTAGGTATTCATCTTTTGGTAATTGCCATCTTTATATCAGATTCATATTTATATCAGTGAAGGGTTTTTGCAAAAAAGAATATTTTATTATATTCTAGAAGTCATATTATTATTTATAAATTGTTATTTTCTTTCAATATACCCTTCAATAGTTGCTTAACTGTTTCTTTTCTTCGTCTTTTCTTCGTTAAAGGAATCACATTCTCATTCTTTTGGAAAAATCATGAGGTAGATTCTCGCTTTGCGATTGCATCAGGAGGTAAAGTCGTGTCGAGCGGTTTCTCTGTCTACTCCAACCCTCATGGTGGATATGTGGAATTTTACACGAGAGGAGACTCCAAGACATGGAAAGCACATATCCAACTCCCAGGTAATTGTTTGTGTGTGTGTAATGTACCCCAGGATGTGGAAAGTATAGCATTTAAATGGTTTCTGGGGATGTCTTGCCTTATCTCCAAAGCCAAACAGATTTCATATGCTTTCCAAATTTCGCACACATGGACTCTTTTCGAAATACATTCTGGTTTGGAATCACTTTTGCTAGCCGACCATAAATATTTTGAATATGTAATTGTCTGAATAATTATATTGATTACATCCAGATGTCCAAAAGTGCATGGGTCAAAAGACTTCAGCGTAAACTTTGTCATTGGACAGTGACAAGTGGTTTAAATTTGTATCTCACTTTAAAAAAGAAATAAAAATGGGATTGAAAAGTAGCTTAAGTAAAACTTTTCCAAGCTTTCCAAGAAATTAATCATCTCTCTTTAGTTGAAGGTACTTTTTCGCAACCATTTCTGGGAATGACGTCATTCCCGGAATATATTTACATCTTCAATATCTGTGTTTTCGCAACCATCAGAATATCTGCTCTCTTTGGATGGAAGTGGCTGTTCAGTTTAGTAATTGTATCAGGAGACTCAAAGCATATGCTTTTATAATGTTAGTTATAACATCAGCAGATGTAACGTTTGGACAATGTTACCAAAGTGATGTCGCACAGTCTAATGTAATGAAAACAACAGCAGGCTTGTAAAGTCCTCAGCTGTAAAGTTGTCAAAACAAGTCAAAAGACTATAGCATGAACAGTTTCCCCAGAGTGGGATGATGGGATGACTCTTCCATGTGGAAGTGTCCTTCCCAGGACAGATTAAATACACCATCAACACTTTAACCTGATGTTTCTTCATACAATCTCTTATATATTTGTCTGATACTTATCCGAAGTGACTTACAGTACAATCAGGCTATATGTTTTTAATCAATACATGCTTTCTTGGGACTCGAACCCATGACCTTGGCGTTGCAAGCGCCACAGTCTACCAGGTGAGGTACAGGAAATCTCTTGGCTGCATTATAACTTGAATAAATCCTTTCCACATGCTGTTTACAGATCTCCATTTCTTTTAATTTTAAACTCATGTTTTACGCACCCATGAGAAAACCTGGAAATAATTTTACTGTTATCTCCACATCCAAACAGTCAAAATGTGGAAAATTAGTGGAAATCAATGTTAAGTCTCTTTGAAATTTCACTTGCTCTCGTCGTACGTCTTTTATTTAGGACCCTACTGGACACACGTACTCTTCACGTGGACCCAACAGGATGGGTTAAAAGTCTACATCAATGGCACCTTCAGCATAGAAGACCCCACAGGAAATATCTCCTATAACTATGGCGACCCCTATGCTGACCTGGTCATTGGCACAGGAAATAAAGAGAGTTACACCCACTATGCCACAGGTGCTTTTGACGAGTTTGTGATTTGGGAGCGAGCACTTTCTCCTCAGGATGTCTGGCTTTACTACAAAGCGGCCATTGGTAAGCAATGTTGGAGTTAATTGTAACTCAGTACCATGTGATTTTTCTGTTAATGTAGTTCATTTTGTCCAACAACCTTTGCTTGTAGTAACCTATGTGGTTCCCCCAGTCATCAGCTAGATTAGCTGCACTTTGTCTTTGGTGTTTTAGTTTTACCAGAAGGTAGCTACCCATGCATTTCAGTTTACCTGGGATATACTTGTTCATTTGTAATGGTGCGTCTGTCTTTGTTTATTCATTTGAAGTACAGTGAACCCAAAAAGATAGTTAAGCCACATATAAAAATGTAAGAAGGCCATTGCAATGTATAGCAACATTTTAAAGCGGCATCTGCAAACAAATGACAGTAGTCATTTCTCAGAACTGTATTTACTGCTTTAACATTTTTTCCAATTACTTTTAGCCAGTCAAAGTCATTTTAGTGGATTGATGATGTCATTTCGTTTCACATTCACACGGGTATCTCAGGAGAGTAGGTGTAGTTCATCACACATAATATGGGCACGTTCAATTAAGTTTGACAACCATGTCCAAACACCTCCCTCTTAATATTCATCAGTCTGTTGTTTTATAACTTAAGATCCATTATATGTCCTTTCATGAAACCTCAAAAGTGGGACACCTTCTTATATAACTGCCATTTGTTTTGCTATTTTGTTATTTAATGGGGTGACGTTCATGCATTTTCAGGTGTGGCTTACAGTAAGTATCTCAATATTTTTCCGGAGCCACTGTAGATCTTCGGTAGAACACATTCGCTTTTGCTTAGGATATTCTGAAATGCCATTGATGGCTAAGTGTTGCTTTTTGGAACATGCTGTTTGACTGCAGGGATAAGAAACATCTGTGATGCTGACAATTTGCCGTTCTGCTATTATCGCTGGAGTTATTACTGTCCCTGAGGGTTATTACAGAGAGGAAGAAACATTTCAAGACAATTTCCTAAGGAGACATGGTTCACATTCCACCAGTTCTCAAGCACATTGAAGCGCACTATTGAAATACCACATCATAATATCAGAGTTCGTACTGGGGTGTGTGTGTGTCATTAAAGACATTTGTGTTGACCTTGATTGATACTGCACAGGATTGATGTGTTCATTATAAGATGATTGTGGTGGTCCAGGTTTTATTCTAGGAGTCTTGTTTTGATTTTATAAAGCAGAAAATGAGTCCATTGGCCATTGTGTGCTACAGTATATCTTAAGACTTATTTTAAGAATGCCATTAATGGCTTTGCACAAGAAACAGGCCAAAAATCGTGCTCCACTGATAATCTTCCCCCGCACTGAAACTAGCACCTAGCTACGCATCCAGAATTGGAAAATTATGGGGCAGATCTTCTAAACATGGTAAATTAGTGTCGCAGTTCCAAAAAAGCGGGAATGAGAGCAGAAATGTCTGCGGGTGATTTACTAACGGGGCGCATGTTAAAGAACACATGAGCAACATCTCATTTCCATAATGATCAATGCAATCGTCCCAGTGCAATCAAGCAGCCCAAATTAGTGTAGGCAAAATGATTTAAGACATGCTTTTCTGGCTGTTAAATAATAGAGCAAATTCCAGTAAATTGATGAGCACAAACCTTAATAGATTGATTTCAGTGATTCATTTAAATACTCTCCTTTCATAAATTTAGCATCTAAAAGGGAAAATCCTAAGAATGCATATGCAATAAGGTCAGTGGCAAAAATATGACCACACGTCCATGCGTTTTCAGTGATAATTTTTCACTGCTTGTCTTTAGTAAATCCTGACAGTAGTTTTTAACAACAAACAGTGTGATTATAATATATAGCATTTTTAAACTTCAGTTTTATGTTGTTGTATTATGTCAGAAGGCTGTCATTGTGTGGAAAAAGCAGTAAAGAATCTTCCAAAATTTTAAAAAACCTTTGAAGCATGCTTGTTTGGAACGGCACGGGGGTGTGTAAACAAAGAAAGACTTTTCATTTTTGGTTAAACTACCCCTATATATTTCTCGCAGGCAAGATGCCTTCAGTGTGTAATAGAGAAAAGACAGACAAATTTAAGCTCAAATGAAGCTGCTAACGGTTTGCATAGGTCTCACTAAATCTCCAGTGGGCAGCCCACAACAGATGAGAGAATACATGTGCCTGCCATGTTGCTCCAGAGTCTTCATCAGTAACAGAGACCAGACACCACAAAAAATTGGAGCCATGCCTTTCAGATGACCCATGAAAGAGCTTCCAAAACAAGTACAGTAAAATGAAATTATTTGAGGAGGAATACTAAATGGATCATTTGGATGGTGTGGCCCATCATGTACTATGAAACATCAAATATAATGTTGCAGAATATAGTAAGCGACCTTTTCACTTTTTTTCACAGCTTGTTTTGGCTTGGTTCAGGTCCATATTGGTTAACCACTACATATTTTGGTGATTATTACAACTGTTTTTTCTAATTGTCACAATTTTGTGGTTATAAATTCAGAATTCAGATCCAAAAAAGTTTGGATCTATTGCTCCGAAAAAGGAGGCTTAATAGTAAAGGGCTACTTTTGGCACGGCAGAGGAGGTTTTGGCTACCACATTGGCAACTGTGAGATATATCCCCTGCTGATTGATTGTTAGCCACTTTTAAGGAACAGACCATTTGTTAATGATCAAAAAACACAACACGCTGTTGTTGAATAAGAGAAAATGTACTGTTGTTATGCACAAGTCCAAATGTAATAAACTCTAATGAGGGACATAGTACAGAGCCATTAGAGAGATGCTTTGCCAAGGGGCCTATAAACCAACCTCACTGCAACTGACATCTGTGTTGAGGGCAAGGTATCATATGCATCTTTCCAGCAGGTGTGAGGTATTTGTTCCATGAGAGAAAGTAGAAAAGAGAGAGAATTTGTTCAGAGCTCATGAATGGAGTTTTTAAAATGTATTTTTACCCAGCTCTCACAAATACTTGGTTGTGATTGGTCAGTCATGCATTCTCTGGTCAAATGTTTTTGTATACTGACATAATGCATAAACTAACTGTCACTGTTGTCCCTGGCAACTGAGTTTTGCATGTGTCTCTGCTCTAACATAATAAAGTAATTTAAACTCAATTGAATATTTCATGTACTTTTTTATTTGCCAAGTACAGTAGCTGTGTAAAGAGCAGAATGATGAGGAGTCATTCTGTAAAATAAACTCTTTCTCTATTTTACAGTCCTCAGAGAGGAAACTCTTTCAGGATTATACATAACCTGATTACCGTCAGGGTTGATTGTGCAACAATAACCAGCTCACTGTCTATTACTCATTGCTTAAATGTAGTTTTAATTTGGTTGTAAGTGTTATTATTTGGGATTTTTTAATGTTATAATCAAATCCTGTAATCGCTAACATACTTGGTTCAAACTCTTCAATTGACACAGTCATTTCCATCGTAACTTCTCATTTGGCAGTATTTAATTTGTTTGTTTTTGTCTTTACAGGTGAGAAAGTGATGTCCACTGCCCCGACCGAAGCCTCCATCAATTTCAGTGCTGGGACAGATATGACGGTAAATTGTTCTGATTTGAGATCACTCATCCTGCACTTTCTGAAACAGCTGCCCAAACCAAACTGTAGAAAGATAAAATACAACTGCTTGATGCATTACTCTGAATTCCAGGGTTATCCAAGAGATTACACAGGGCAATAACGCTTAACAGTATATGCCTAAAAAACATGAACGGAAAAGACGAGAATTTCAAAGATGTTTTGTTGGACCAGTGTACGTAAACACACCACAGAGGGTATGAGCTAACCTGTTCCTCTCGCTATCCCCAAATGTAAAGAAGAAGTGCTTGCGGTGAATTGGCCAGTGTCTCATTACAAAACCTGTTTGTTTTGTGAGTCTGATTAATTGTGTTCATTGAAACGGCCACAAATACAAGATGGAATTTCGCAGTCATCAGGGTTAATCAAATCCTGTCCAGTCTGGCTGGATAAACTGGAATGTTTATTATTAACGCTTACGTATATGAGTTTTGTGATCTAGAATGTATGTTAAACATATTTG
>JAZGTJ010017301.1:0-12135 GCA_036877575.1 Botia almorhae
GACGACAGGTTAAATTTCAAACATCCATATATAATACCCTGTTGTGCGATGTAATAGTCGGGTTTTCTTCCTTTTGTTTACAGACTGACATTTCCTGTGAATTTAGACCAGACATCTCCATTTATAAATTATTATTATTATTAACTTTGTATTAACTGGGTTATGGTATGGAGATCACGTTAAACACTGATCTGTCACGTACTTGCTCAATAACTGTTTTTTTTTTTTGATCGTTTTAACCAAAAAAGTTACGAATTGCAGCTTTAATGTAATTATCATTACATATTGTTTAATGATATAAAGCAGTAGAAACTAGCGTTTTACTGTTTGTCCGTCCTCAGAGCAAGTAGCTGTGGCTCCTGGGGTGGAAGGTGATATCGACCACATTGCAGTGTTGACGTCTAACATCCTTTTCTTCGTGGTTCTCTTTATATTTGCTGTGTTTGAAACGTAAGTTATCCTAAAGTTTTGTCATACATCATCTTATTTAAAGAGATAGTTCACCCAAAAAGAAAAGTCTTCCATCATTTACTCACCCTCGTGTCATTCCAAACCTGTATAACTTTTCTTCCATAAAACACAAGGGAAGATATTTTTTAGAAATATCTCAATTTTGCATCCATACAATCGACGTCAATGGACGGCAGTGTTGTTTGGTACCAGCGTACTTTAAATTGCTTGTGTTTTGGGTGAGTAAATGAGGAGGAGTTTTCATTTTTGGGTGAACTATCCCTTTAAAGACTTTCATCGGCTCAAAACAGCTTTTATTCATGTTTGCTTTCATGTTTAACTGCAGTATATCTACCCCTCTGTCAATGGACATGTTTGCATGGACCAGAAAAGATGCCGTTTTGTATAATGGCATTATATTGGCGGCTATTGGGTTCGAGTCCATCATGGTCTTTCTGGTGGTGAAGGTGGTTTCAGCACGGTAAACTCAAATTTAAGATTTGTGTTCTGTTTTTCTCCGTTGCTTGTTAAAACTTTTGAGAACTGTTAAAGCTGCATTATCACTTCTGTTTGCAACACATAAGAATGTTTTTGGGTCAATAATTTGCTTTAAAGCGTTCTGCATCTAGAATCTAAACTGTAAAAATTCACAACAACGCATCTTAGGCAGATTTGCACCGGCAGTATTTATTTTCCTGTTTTTTATATACGTGTGTATATATTGGGTGTCAGCGGTTTATGAACGCATGACTTCCTCGTGTTGCTGTTGTAGCCTGATAATCAGATCTCAGATCAGCCTGTTTTTTTATCTGTGTTTTTAGGGTGGGGGATCGGCCTCTGCTGCTTGGAGGTTTGACTGTCATATTTGCTGGTTTCTTTATTTTGTTGCCATGGGGAAATCAATATCCTAAAATACAGTGGACAGGTGCGGCGACATCCCTACAACCTAAAACAGCATGCATTCTGTTCATATTTCTATAGTATATATATACACATACACACATATATATATACAAACAAACATATATAAAGCTATATATATATGATATATAACTCTGTTGTCCCCATAAACAGACATTCAGAATAACACTATGCCAGCAGTAAGACTGGCACACACCCCATCCACTAATGCCTCGGTGGAGCCCACTGGATGTCCGTCTGAACAGACCTGGTGCTTGTTTACCCCCGTCATTTATCTTGCACAGTTCATCATGTCTAACATCCTGATCGGAGTGGGTTATCCCACATGCAACGTCATGTCCTACACTTTATACTCAAAGATACTGGGCCCCAAACCTCAGGTACTGTATACACATTTCAGACGAGGTGTTACAGACTTGATGTTCATTACAAATTGAGTTTGATGTCATTTATTCTGTGTGTACTCAGGGTGTTTACATGGGCTGGCTGACAGCATCAGGAAGTGGCGCGCGGACCCTCGGCCCTGTGTTTGTTTCTCATGTCTACACCATCCTGGGACCCCGATGGGCCTTCAGTCTCATTTGCGGAATAGTGCTGGCTGCAATTATTTTCCTCAGCATTCTGTATAAACGACTCATTGCCTTCTCTGTACGCCATGGAAGAATCGATGAACGATGAACGGACCGACAGGGCGGGACCTCCACCAAAACACAGAGCACAGTTGAACTGAAGGACAGTTGAACTGAAGGACAGTGAACTGGAATTTTTGACAGGAATTTGGGTGATTCAAACGTACAAATATGGACTAGACAAGGTCCCTGATGCACTTACATTTCTTTTATAGACGTTTGTGTGAACTGGGAGCTTTTCAAGCATCATCTTGATTTTGAAGAGGTTAAAATCGATGATTTCGTGTGAGTGTTTTGGAACTACAGTTGCCAGTGTTACCTGCACTGTGAACTGTCATAGCAGAATCAGGACGGGTCCACGCGCGAACAGCAGTATTAAAGATGCTTTAAAACAAACAGTTGTTTAATGTAACGCTTGAATGTATTATAAAAGGTTTTAGCTTGAATAATCATTTTTAATAACTTGAATTTTTATTGCATTGTTAAATGTGCTAACCAATGTGAAAGCTGTTTCATTTAAATGACTGTATGTGCACTAATAGATTGAAACAGATGTTAGCATCAGATATTTCAGTTCTGTTTAATGACGCTAGGTGTAAGACACTAGATACTGAGCAATGCTCCACATTCATGTGCAAAAAATAGCACAATTAATCTCAGGTCTGACTTAAAGAACGGGGTTATATTACCGTACTTGTTATCCAAGTTATTTTGTTTGTTTATGGTTTTGAAAGCACAATTTATTTCTTAAACTGTCAATAAATTGCTCATTTTCAGGGATCTTTTTATTTTAAAAATATATTTTAAAATATTTGTTTAGTAGAATGTTTGTTGTTGCTTATAAAAGATGTAAAGTGTGACATCTTTTCTTATAGTACCGGTCACAGTAACTTATACACAGATCCACAGGCCAAACCAGATGGAACAAGGCTTCTTTGAATCGTTATGCACACTGTTGATCACACGTGTCATTTGTACTGATGAGGTGCCTCGTGTTGGATGAACTGGTGGATTTGCAATGTGATACTGTGATTAATCCATCAGAAACAAGATGCTTAAAAAAGGAGGGACAAAGGCATAAAAAATCCTTGTGCATGCGAAATCCCCTTCTGTACGCATGGCAGTCATGTCACACTTGTGTGATTGTGTGATGCAATTTTTAGCAACTTCAAAACGATCAATTCTGTGATGCGCTAGGTGTGAGATCATGTAACACTTTTTTTGCTCTTAATTTTAGCAGTGGGTTTCATAGCAGCATGTTTCGACAAGCGTTGAGCTCCACGGCCCAAGGGTTAAGCTCCACAAGCAATCTGTTGACAGAAATCAAACAAATGGGTAATCAACAGGAACTCAGACTTCATAAATATAGATATGAAAAGCCAGTTTGCATATTACTGCAGGCTTTATATTGAGTGTGACTGTATTTATGTAGGAGCAGTACTGTAGATTTAAGTCTGTGTTTTACGTATGGAGAACATTACAGGAGAATATTATTAAAATAATAAATATTTAATTATAATAAGTATTATAATATTTAATTTTGGTTTTATGTAAATAGGCCAAACTACTACGTATACATAAATAATCTGATTATATTTGTTTTTAAGAGTGTTTTAATTCATTTTTATTTTTTTTTACTGTAATTACTGTACTGTACGCTTTATTTATTTATACTCACCGTTTATTTTGCTTCTTAGGGCAGACTCTTGAGTTTGTGTGAAATGGTTTTGGCTCCGCCCACATGAGTGTGATATGATGATAAGAGGGCACTTCTGACTGAATGTTCATGTTTGGGTGAACTATAACTAGACTATAAGTCATAATGCACAGTGAAATAAGTGACATAGGAACATATGCACTCCTACAAACTATTTTTAATTTTCCCCCAAATTAATTGATATCCAAATAAAACTGTTGGCTAGGCCTCCAAGGAGGGTCTGTTACCATGACTACGTTGGCCCCTCCCTCTTCGCCTGGAAACTCTTGTGCACCATTTTGAACCTTATGCTTAATTAAAAAAGTACAAACAGAAAACACTAGGGATAATAAAATCAATACTAAAAGGCAGGTAAATACACCCTTAATGGGATTTAATTTTGTGTTTGTGTTGTGGCTTTTTAACATTGTATACAAGTCTTTGTATCTTTGTATACCATTTACCAAACCTGTACTGAGTTCACATGTAATCAATATCCAGAAATAATTCAGTAACTAATTGAACTTAATTGTGGAAAATGTGGAGATTTGTGGCTGCTTTGTCCATCTCATATTAAACAATAGCTTCTGTTCCGTTGCATCCACAATACCACCCATATTTGCCACCCTGCATGCGGGAATCAAAACCTCATTCACCTGCTTGACAGGAGGCATGACAGACCAGATGTTTGTCGCATACAGATGACGTCAAGACTTAAACGCGTTAGTAACTAGTTACACAATATGTACCTTTGCATTCATTATTTAATTGTTCAAACTTAACATATTTAAGTGACATAGCACATTTAATAGCAAATTCAATAGCCTCAAAACAGCGAAGCCTGTAGCTACAGCGTGTTTTTGTAGTTTGGTATATAGTCGTGTGCGAGCGCATCAAAACTTTGGCCATGCGCTACTAGCGTTACTATGGCGAGGGTAATTAGGTTAATTAGTGGGCGTCTGGGCTGTGGTTTGTATAGTTATTTAAGATGGTGGTCTGCTCATGGGTTTTGTGGTCATGGCTCCGAGAAGGACGAGAAAAGTCAGTCAGGATTCAGATGGCCAGTCCGACGGGCAACAAAACTATGACCAGAAGGTTAAACTTAACAAACGAAAAGAGCTTTTCATACAGCAGTTCGAAAAGGAAGGTCAGCCGTCTCTTAACTTTTAATACATTGTGTTTAATATGTGTACTTTAATAAACCGTAACTTTAAATAGACAAGTAGTTAAGCCAAAGTCTTGTACCGTAACAGCTCAGGATCGAATAAACGAAATGGAAACCAATTTAAACAAGTTACTGGCGACTGTGGACCGGGTCTTCAAAGTTGAGCTGATGAAGATGCCAAACTCCCTCCACACAACACTGATAAAAGACTTAATGAGTGGTACGACAATATCACAGCCTTTATTCCTTGCGTGTGCTTGTATTATATGTCATTTATTTGTTTGTTTGTTTTCTAATGCATGTCAGATCGCGACACGTCCGTCGGCGAGGTCACGATGGCACTTACGGTAAACCTGCGCTTTGCTGCCCTCTGGTGTTTATTTCAGACAACGGCATTAAAGCTGTTTCTCTTACAGTGTGCGTCTCCGGAAATGCGCAAACCTCTAACGCGAAAGCCGAGCAAAAAAGGTTTGAAACGATGTAATAAGACATTTGAACCTCATTCAAAACTTTTGTTAATGTTTAGTTTATTTAAGGTTTGAGTGACACAGGAATACAACGGAAGTCTTCGGCTTCGAACAAATCTACAGCAGAGGGCGCTAAGGTACCCTTAAGGGGGCGCAGACCCTTAATGTTTGTATATGACGTTAAGTTAATTTGGTTAACTAATTAAGAGCCTGGTTATTACAGAGAGGCACAAAGAAGACCCTGCACGCTAGTAACAGCACAGGCAGTCTGAGGTAAGCCCTTCATGATAAAAACAATTGCTTTTCACCAATGTTGATCCTTGTTGTTGGTCAGATGGTGGATTGCTTTAGTTTTACTGCCATCTTTCCCTCAGATGTGCCTCAACCATCAGTGGAAAAAGGACCCACGGGCGGGTTGTCAAACTAAGTGACCAAGCCTTCGGGTTGGGTGGTAAATCGAGGTAAACTAGTCTTAACTGTGGTTATAGCTGAACTTTTTTAGATTTGAAGGGTTCAAACATGCTGCTTCTCATCGCTATGCAGACAGGCTAGTCGTTCAGTTGGAGATGAAACGATGGCTTCAGCCACAATCGTAACGTCTCTTGGAGAAGTGAGTAGGTAGATCTTGCAGTACAGCTTGACAAGTACAGATTTTTATGTGACTGTACTTTTCTTCAAGACTTTGTTCCTTTCCGAGCACAATAAAGATGACATCAACGTTGAGCTGCTGGACGATTCGGCTTTATTTCAAATGCAAAAGATCAAGGTCAGCCATTTTTAAAAGCAGCTAAATTTTGATTTAAGAGATTGACTGACTGCGTTTGTTTGGTTTGTCTTTTGCAGGACCTGATGGACTATCTGTGTAACAAAGTAACGTTCAATAACACACGCTGATGTCGTTCAACCCGATGACAATTCAAATTTTAATAAATATAAATTAATATGAATGTAATAAACTATTTTTTTTAAACTTGTGTGTTTGTCTAGTTGCTTGATATTAGTGATTTGACAGGATCGTTTAAGTGTCTTAATGGTGGTTAATCTTGCGTCTGACACTAAGTTTTAAATACTATACATTTTTAATTTGCAAAATAAGTTGTTGACATTTAGGGAACGCATGTCCTCAAAGAACAGATGCGAAAGTCCTCTATGGTTTAAAGGAGTGCAAACACAATCTGTTTTTGCACGTTTTGATCCTTGTCTTGTAAATGTATAACCGCTGAAAGTGTTCCTGTAGCTCAGTTAGTAGAGCGTTGTGTTAGCAGCGCAAAGGTTGTGGGTTCGATGCCTAGGGGGGCACGCGAACCCACAACCTTGCACTGATAAAATGTGTAACTTGAAAGTACTGTGAGTCACTTTGGATAAACGCCTATGCCAAATGCATAAACGTAAATATTTGATTTTTAGTTCATGCGATTTATTGTAGTCTTGTTCAGTTTTTATCGCTACTTACGAACTCCATTTCCCAGAAGGCCGTAGTCGATGCCTGTAGCTGTCAGCAGCTTTGTGAATCAGCCGGGCAGCTCGTGGTGCTGAGGCAGGCGCGTACGAGCGCATCACGGCTGCACGGCAACACCCCGCTCCTGTACATACGGCTGCAACGCTGCGAATTACGTTTACAGGCGAGTCTGCAGCCTGTGCGTGTTATATCGACTTATTTTCAGTCCGATCTGTGAAGTGAACATCTTTTGGAGAGAGTTTAATTTCTTATTAGGCTGCCACAAGCGCATGTGGGGTTTAATGTACGGAGATGATGGCACAGCGGTGCGCAACTGAATGAGGATGCAGGCAGACGCATTTGTAACAGGACTGAAAACGTCTTTGGTTAATAATGAGCACCGGTAAGCTTTTACTTTTATATAGCTTGGTCATATTTTATGAATATGGATATTTGTTCATATTTCTGCACGCGATCGCCTGGTCCCACCCACCTATTCACCTGCTCTGTTAGCGCGCCCCTTATGTTGCATTGCAGCCGTGAATTGCGTACGTTACAGTCAAAGATTTACAGCAACCGATCCGAGCTGTGGATCAGATCTACATGTTTATTAAGTGCATAACGTCGACATGTGTTCTGAACTTATTTTTAGTTTTTGTTGGCTTTGCTTATGAAAACCGTACGTGGAAACAAGTCGACAGAGGAAATTGACTCCCCTGTGCGAAACGCTAGAACGACTTTTAAGTCATTTTTATTTTATTTTAACTGACTTTTTTGACAGAGGAAATAATGGTTTACTAGTGTTTCGATTTGCATGTAAAACCAATCTTTTTAAAGTTTTTTTTCTGCATCTACGTTAAGTCTCATTTTATTGATGTTCCTCTTTAATGGCAGAAATTATTTAGATCTTTGAAAAAAGTAAACATACACCTGAGTGAAATCCAGACATGCAAGACTAAGGGTCCTGATGAGGAACTGGTGATCTTGCATCTTGTGAGACAGCCTGTGGTAGTTAAGGTGAACAAGCCAGCAGAACTGCTGGTCATTAGCTGGTTAATCCACATGTAATTAGTTATGATCCTGAGAGGCGTCAATATTTCTGACCTTGATCAATACTGTCTGTAGCTGCAGGTGCTGGAACCACGTTTGATAGAGGATGATGTTCTGTGACCTTCATTCTTTGCTGTCGCAATACCCAAAATTAAACTGATGTGTAATACCTCATAAAAGAGTCATAAATTCTGACAGGGAATCTGTTTCTCCACGAGAGTTCTCGAGGCATAATGTTCCTTAGTGTTCTTAAGAAAACCACTTCAAGAACCAATGAAAGGGTCTGATTGCTACAGACTGCTACAGACAAGCAAAAAACCCCGGATTTTAAATTGAATTTAAAGTGGTAACTAAAAGTAACAAATTTATTGTATCAAATCCTATAGGCATGCATGTTCCAAGCCAATAAACGAGTTGCAGTCGAACTAAACTAGTAAACTAGTTTTTAATTAATTTGTGGTTTATTGCATTATGTATATTATATAGTTTTGTTTATGCTGGTTTAGGGTGGGGGTTTGTTGATGGGACAAATCGACTGAAATGCAGCTTTTTCTCTTCCTTTTAAAAAAAAAACAAGCCTATTTAGTATTTGTTACATTTAGTTCATTATTGGATCAGAATAATTCCACCAGTTGAGATTCACTGCGTTAGGTTTTTAAACTGAGAAGGAATGTGGTTGTCATTTAAAAGTGGTTCATTTGAGCTCTTGGAAGAAGCGAATCGTGAGCATGTTTGTGGAGCAAATGTACTTCAAGTGATTTTACCGCTGCTGTGATTATATGGAGGAATGGCTGGTGATATCACTTCTGCTAAGTGTGCGGAAGCGCTAGTAATTTGTTCTGAAATCTAGAGTGTTCTTGTGACATTTTTCTTGATTTTATTGGCACTGAAATGGCTTCCGGCTTATCCAGCAAGCACTAGCTGTGCTTTGTCAAAAAGCAAAAAAAGAAGTGACCCTAAAAAGTACCAAAAACAAAAGAAGAGACCCAACAAAGTGTCATTTAATGATACATTTGTTAATAAGGATTAAACGGTAATCATCTGTCAGATAATCCTTTCTGATTTAAGTGCAGTTACACAATTATGGCAAATTTTTATCTGCATAATGAGAAAAGAGACACACACTTTGTGTATCATGAAGTATAAGCACATTATATTGTAAACCTGTCTTTGTCTGGTGTGTGAACTTGGCTGGAGTTGTTTATTGAGGATGTTTGGAGGCATGCTGGGAAAATGCCTTTTCAGCAGCAGCAGGTGTGTTTGGAAGGGCGCGTCAAGAACTGCATCCATGTGTTTTCATAATGCATCAGCATAATGCTTCGTTAAAACACATGCACAAGTGCAACATGCAGCTGTATGTAGGTTAATATTGCACATGCCTTGACTTTACTGTACAACAAGTGACTTAGACCGCAATTTCAGTACCATGTGCATAATGCGTACAACATGCTCTCAATGCATTATTAATGCCATAATGTACTATACCACTTATGTTTCAGTAGTAATACATCATTTACACAGTTACAGTACCCTATATAATATATTGATATAGAAAAATGGAAAAAAACATACAGTCTATTGCATATGTGCATTTGTCAGATGCTTTTATCCAAAGCAGATTAGAGTGCATTCATTTGTTTTCTGGGAATCGAACCCACAACCTCTGCGCTGCTAGCACAATGCTCTCTACCAGTCGAGTTACAATATACACTATATTAACCTTTAACCTTTCCAACACAACAAACATTGTAAGCAAATGATTGCTTGCATATATATGCTAATGACTTTATATTTCACACTGACTTCTCGCTTATAGACAAGTATTTGTTCAAAAGTATTTGTTAAGATGATCAGTTATCTGCACTTCTGTGCAAGCCAGGCCTTTGTTTACCCCTTATTAGGCTAAAGGCAAACAATCCAGACATGACCTGCACCCAGACTTGTGACTGTGTGTGCGCGCATGCTGTCCCATGATAGTTATTTTTTAGACACTCCAAATAATTTAAAGGGATGCTTCAGTTGTTGTTGTGTCTTTATATTTGTACCATAGCTTGCACATAACAGGAATCAAACTCATAAGATGCTCCAGTATCGTGCTGTGAACATTTTGGTAACTGCATGGGTACAACAGGGTATTGCTATTGCAGTACTGAGTCCATTCACTTGTTCATAAACAGTTTATGTGACTTTGAATGTTTTTAGGTGATCTCACAACGATCTAAATATGTGATCCAATGAGTAATTGTTTAAAAATGGGTTCTTGATATATTCATGTTACCCATTAAAAAAATTACATGATTTATTATTTGTTGGAACCGGAAAACAGGAACAATAAAGAAAAAGTGACACCTGTCTGAAGCGCCAGTCGTCTAGAAGGGAGCAGAAAAAAATGAAATTTTTTATGGATTATTAAAACAAAGGAAATATTTGGGAAGGTTCTCGGAAAATGTACAAATAAAGATGATTTTAGATGTGTAACTGCTATTTGGAGTGTTGGAATCTCTAGACAAGGGCTTAATTTGAGTAAAAACCTCAAATTAGACCAAAGCAGACATTTTTTATTTGTTTTGCCTGTAGATCATAATTAGCCAACGAACGTTCTGATTCATTTTGCCAGTCACATATCCTCCAACAGCCAAGCTTGTCTGATCAGTTCTACCGCTGGTTCCAAACATCGAGCTAGAAACATGAAGAGAGAGAATGAGTCATTTAAAATCCATCTGAATAACCGTCTGAAGTGAAATCAGTTCTTACTCAAATCCTGCGCATACTTAAATACAGGTTCTTTAATGGTTCTTTGAACCTGTTCTTATCAAACCATATTTAATGCTTCTTGATATGGCTGTGGTTCTTTGGAGATCTGAAGAAGTTCTGATGTAATACAGTGTGTGTGTGTGTGTGTGTGTGTGTGTGTGTGTGTGTGTGTGTGTGTTGATGTACAGTGTCTTGAGTCCGGACGAGAATGTGACAGCAGTGTGTGATGGTTCTCTTCCCATCAGCCCTCTCGTAATGCACTGGCAAACAGAGCAGAGTTGAGATTATTGGGACGCAGCCAGAATGTAACATCCCGGTGTTAAACTGACGGGTCAGCTCTGGATTTACGATGGTCAGGGTTCTGAGCTCAGGAGCTGTAAATAAGCAGACAGAGCAGTTGTTGGTTTCTCAAAACTTTGGGTGTTGTGTTGAGCATTTGAGCCTATAAACGATTCTAAGCAATTGTAAAACTGGTGAGCGTTACATATATTTAAAGATAGCAACTTAAACCACATTGAAACAGTGTCTTAACTCTGGTATCTAACCTAGTTGATTAGAAGCAACACCACCCGTGACACAAGTGGCATATATGAGTCATTTTAACTAGTGTATGTCCGGTGTGGTTCTCACTCATAGCTGTGTGTGTTTTTTTAAGAGATTTGACACCCGTGCGCCTCTGCTGGGCTGTAGGGGAGTCTCAGGTATTTTGGAGAGAGTAGAGGACACTTCAATTATTCATAACTTGAATCTTGAGGGTGTCAGAGTGAGGAGAGTAAATGTCCCTGTTCCTCTCTGTTACCTCATCAAAGCCCTGCCAAAAAGCTATTCAGTTCTGACAGAACATCACAGAGTTGATGTTTCTCTCTGTCTAGAGAGAGAGAGTGTGTCTGTGTGTGTCTGTCTGTGTGTGTGTGTGTGTGTGTCTGTCTGTCTGTGTGTGTGTCTGTGTGTGTCTGTCTGTGTGTGTGTGTTTTAGACCCTGAGGAGGCTGTGCTGTGTCAGCTCTCTGCCAAATGTTACCTAGAGAGGAGGAGAGGTTCTCCCAAAGAGCAACATGAATAGATTCCTCTTACTCTCATTACTCATCTGAAACTCGGCCCATCTGAGAGACAGAAGACCCTAATGTGGGTCATGACTCTCAGCTTTAAACATCTCACACTTCCAGGTAGATGTATGTCTAGCAGTGACCGTAATCTCTTTCAGAGTTGTGATTATTTTTGGCACATTAGTGAAGCGCTGTGAAATCTGTAGTAATTGAGGTCTGCAACTGTTAATGCACACTCGTTTTCTATCGATGAGTATGAAAGTAAGCTAATTACATATATGTACAATTATACATAAATGTACACTATACATGATATGGATTTTGTTAGAATCCAACTACAGAAACACTCGTACGCTGCCTGTAACTTTTTCATTCTCTCTCTATATCTCTCTCTTTTTCATTCTCTCTCTCTCTCATTCTCTCTCTTTAGGTTTCACTCCCCTCACTCGCACACTCACACACAGTCTTCAATTGGGTCAGGATGATAAATGGTGTTTGTCTGCGGTATTTTCTTAGACCA
>JAZGTJ010017302.1:0-12134 GCA_036877575.1 Botia almorhae
ACATGAGATTTGATTGTTAATTAATGTGAAACACAACTGAGAACTCCATCATATAGATAGAACTCCTTTTTATGTTATTTTGTATCTGATTTGCAAAACCTTCCCATAGTTAATACATATTATAATTAACTAAAAACTATAATAATTTTTTTTACTGCTGTACAATGTTGTATATTTTTGTTACTGCTGTACACCTCTGTGGCCATTTAGCTAGCTATAAACATACCTGCTGAGGAAAAGTTCAACAAGTCCTCCAACACAGTCTTGTGAATTTTCTTCCAAAGATTTCTCTGCCATGGCAATTGTTCCATGGCAAAACACATACAGTTCAAAACAACATGAGGATGAGTAAATGGTTGCATTTTTAATTTCTGTTTGAAAACGAATTCATTTTCCAACAGGCAAAAAATAGGGGTAAAAATGAAGACATAATTCAGAATATATTGTTCAAAAACAAGTCTTATTTGCTTCCCATGCAATTTAATCTAGCATAATGTATTTCTTACTGGACACACATGTACACATACAACAACAACAAATAATGATTTTGCAGTGTATGCAGAGCTTTATGTGCCCCTGGAGTCTATTACTGAGGGGTTTACTAATAGCAGTCTCTCTCTCTCTCCGATATGTTGAGTAAGGGAATGAAAAAGTCAACATTTAATTTTTCTGTCACCTATTGAGAACTTCTCATCCAGTGCTTTCTACTTCCTACCAGTATGGACATTAAGAATCCCACTTTGCCCTCAGGGGAAATCAAGGCCCTTCTGCTCTTACCATTACTTCCACTCCTACCATATCTCATCCAGACGAACCCCTTTTCTCCCCTGTGATTCTCTGGCAATGATCATATCAATCTTAGTCAAAACCTTTACTCACCACCTTTATCCCATTCTTCCCAAATTCAACTCTCTTTCAATTGCACAGGTGTACTTCAAAAGACTAATTGTAGGGCCGCATGTGCTGTGAAGCATGTTCATCTTTTAAATGGCACTGAGTTGCCTACATTGATTTACTGTAAGTTGACAAATCGCTCTGAGTATGCATGTTCTTGAGGCTGAAAACTTGTTGAGGTGACTTTGTCAGACAAAAATTAGCATAGTTCCTGTCAGAGTCTTTTTATAAGACTCAGACTAATTATACTGCCAACACCGTTCATACTCATTTTCTTTTTGCTTTTCAGTTGGACAACATTTTAAAACATCATAGGCTTCTGACACAAAGACTCTTCCAACAGACGTCTACTTTCTTCTGGCTTCTGAGACACATGATGCGTTTGTTTTCCTACTTGACACCAAGAAATCTCACTTTTGGAACAGAGCTAATATGATAATATATTTACATTCTTTCCACATCTGCATTAGGAATTTATAATCAAAATTTGACCATTGCTTGCTTAAAATGTTTTTTATGTCTTACAGCTAAAAATGTTAGGTTGTAAAAATGTATATTAATGTATATTAAGTAACAAAAACATTAAATACGTACATGAAGAGGTGTTAGCTTAATTGCTTGGTTATAAGAATGTTAATCAAACTTTTTTTAATTCTGTAATGTTTCACTAACAGCCTGAAAATTACATTTCAATATAATGACATATAATGTTAAAATTTTTTTTACTTACATTACAGCAAGAACATTTTGTTTAACTTTAAAAGAGCTTTGTTGCCTTGAGGGAACCAATGTTCTAATTCATTAAATCATCTCAGATGTTTCTTCTAAATTCCTTAAATAGTAATAGAAGTAAATGAGATGATTGTTAATACACAGATATACAGAATATAGAGCTATAAAAGTAATGTGGATAACATAGTTCACACTTACATTTGTCATTTTCTATTCCGTTCTTTGACAACTTGGCAAATCTGAGCACAGTTTGAGACACTGTTAAGATCTTACAGGAGACATGTAAGACAACTAGTGTGATTTTCCAGTGTGATTAGTCTCTATTTATCCTTAAGACATGTCAGTTAAGTCCTCTGGGATCTATAGTTCACTTTGCTTTTTCTGCATGCATGTACATATTTTTTCATTGAGTTGATTCTACTCATTTGTGATGACAAAGACATATACCTGTGTGTATATGTGTGTCCTAATAAATCATTATTAAGACAGTGTGTGTGCTTAGTAAAGGTTGATGGCTCTTGTCATGTTTTATGGCTCTGATTTACCTCAGCAGTTAGCACACAAGGCTACACTACTGGGGCAGGAAGGACAAGCAGCTGTGATGGATAATGTTGACACATTCTTGTCAGTCTATGAATAACCATTTTAATTAGTAGTGGTGTTTTACTACTACAACGTATCACTATTATTACAATTATTATAGAATTAAGGAATTCCCATGAGGTCAGGTTGTACCTCTCTTGGTTTTAGCTAAACCAGCAAGACTGGTCAGCCAGCTTCATTAGTTTTGTTTTGCTAGTGAACAGCATGGCTATGCTGGTCTAGAAGCTAGATCAGAACTTTTTAAGCAATGACCAACACACAACAAACAGGACCATCCTAATAACAATAACAATGGGTGCTTTCTGTTTGGTGCCTGATTGGAAATAACCGTTTTACAATGGATTTAGAATTAATCATTTGAAATGTAAATTGCTTATTACTTATCGCACTGTATTAATAAGACACATTGGTCAAATTATCAATCTCCCTTTTTTTGTCTTTGTCAGTAAGTCTTCAATTACTAAGCTAACAACTTAGGACCTGCTAGGCTTGCTATCTTTAAATAGTATGAATTTACCACGGTATCCCAATATTCCCTGCACGCTAACTAAAAAAATTATAATGCACATTGTTTTGATTACAAGGCATTACAAACAGCTACCTTCTGGGGATCAAGGGGGATATAAATCTGCAGAATGTGGCTGCATGAAGGAGCACCACTCACATTTTTATCTGAAAATGTAGACTCCAGTGTACACTAATGTACACTCTATTTATATGCTTTGAGGCATATCACCCGATTAATAGTTGATGTTGCCTTTTACTTATCTAGCCACATCTAATGTTTCATGTGACCAACCAATACATTGCATACAGTAAATTACACTATGGCACTAAATTACTGAGACAAAAGTCAGGGAAAAATATAAGCAACATTATATTAATCTAATTTTTGAGAATGTGTTTTTCATTCACAAATGCATAAATCTCTTGTGGTTTTATGATATTCTGAAATATTGCACTTGGTTGGCAGAGATGAGATTGTTTTTGAATCTCATTCTGTTTGTTTTTCCCATTGTAGGCAGTTCTCTGAAGTCTCAAAGGACAAGACATTTGTTGAAGACAACACATTGTATCTCAGTGTTCCTGTTTTCTAGGGTGACACATTTGAATGCAATGTGTGAAACCACCTCAGCAGTGTAATTTCAAAAAATGTTTTATTATTTGTCTCAATGGCAACATGTAAAGTCACTGAAGTAAAAGGAAGAAAACTGTTATTGAGGATCAATTATCTGTTTTTTAAAGCATCCTTGTGTAATTACCTGTAAAATTAATCAAAGGAGGTCAAAATGTCCTCCTTATTATTAAACTTATTGAGTATTTTAATGTTGATGGAAATCAATATAATGCTTTATCATGTTTTCAAGGGCAGGATTTGTTGTCTGGCTCTTGTTTTTAACCTGGATCAGTTTCAACACAAACTCTTAAAGGGGTATTTCCTATTTAGAGATGTTTGCTATAGCCTTATATATTGTGTCCTGTTAAAATGTTAGTTCATGATTACAAGGATTAAATCAGTTGGAGCAATCCAGACCTATGCTTTAAATTCAAAGAAAAATATTGGAAATTTGTTTGCCAATCCAATCCATCTGTGCAAACTCCAGTCCACTTTTTCATATCCACACATTCTATGTTCATTTAGTGAGTGTTGTCACTCTAAAACAGCTTTGCAGTTTAATACATAAAGCATCATGCTTGCCATTAGATGGCACAGCATTTTCTACAAATAAGTTGCTTAATTATTAGATTTACCCAATCATAAATATCGTCCACTAATATGTGGGAGATTTGCTTGGTTCATTAAAATATATAATTGTAACGACACGTCAGGCTTAGTCGGATCCATATGCAGTGTTATTCTCAGTGTGAACAGGCTAGAGTCAATAACGGCAAACAGGTCTATAGAGGGCTAGGCAAAAGAGTAATCAGTACACAGGCAATGGGTCTAGGTGGGCAGCAAACAATCAAAGTCGATATAACAATCTGAGTCAAAAAGGCAGGCAGCAGACAAAATACACAAACCAGGGACAAAAGCAAGATCAAACACAGAAAATCAAACCAGAGTAGATGAAGATAGAACGCTTAGTAATGAATCAAGACTTCGCAAAGAGAAATGGCAAACAGTCCGGTTTTATAGGAAGTGATAATGTGAAACAGGTTACCCAACAAGAAGTAATCAGTTCATGTGGAGCATTCTGGGAAATGGAGTTCTTGATGATTCTGATAAGTATTCCGGTGATGGCTCCCACTGCTGCCGCAGTGAAGAGAGAGCTGGAGCCTCCACCGTGACAGAGCCCCCCCCTGCGAGCGGCTCCTGACGCGAGGCGAGAGACCGGCTTCTCCGGATGGTTCCTGTGGAACTCGATGGTTAGCATAGGATCCAGGATGTCACCTGCAATTACCCACGCCCTTTCTTCTGGACCGTACCCCTCCCAGTCGACTAGGTACTGCAGCGTACCACCCCGGCGTCTCGAGTCCAACAGCTCGTAAACCCTGTAAGCCTCCTCGCCGTCCACCATGATTAGGGGGGTCCGTTCCTCGGGCGCTTCCTCAGCCTCCCCCACAGGGCCAGCAGCAGGCTTCAGGAGTGACATGTGGAATGTAGGAGAAATATGATAGTTAGTGGGTAGTTCCAGACGGAAAGATACTGGAGTAATTTGTTTAATGATTTTGAAAGGGCCGACATACCTGGGGTTAATTTTTCTTGCGAGGGAGTTTCATCCTTAAATCCCTGGTTGAGAGCCAAACCCATTGATCTGGAGCGTATCTCGGGCCGATTCTGCGGCGTGTGTTGGCCTGACCGGTTTGTCTCCTCAATGCATGCTGAAGGTGTGTGTGTGCCCGTTCCCATATCTCCTCACTCCTCTGTGCCCAGTGATCAACTGCAGGAAAGTTAGTGGTTTCACCAGACCAGACGAATAAAGGTGGCTGAAATCCCAGGATACATTTGAATGGAGTTAGTCCGGAGGAGGTCTTGACTAAATAGTTTTGTGCGTATTCCGCCCATATTAGAAATCGGCTCCAGTCGGCTTGATTTTCTTGACAGTAAGATCTTAGAAACCTGGTGACTTCCTGATTTAGGCACTCGGACTGGCCATCAGATTGAGGGTGATAACCCTGAGGTGAGGCTAATATTTACTCCAAGGCTTTTGAAAAAGGCTGACCAGACTCTGGAGGTGAACTGGGGACCCCTCTGTCTGAGACAATGTCCTCTGGTAACCTGTAAAAACAAAACACATTATTGCTCAGAGTTCGGCTGTCTCCAAGGCCATAGGTAGTTTGGCAAGTGGGAGGAGTCTGTAAGCTTTTGAGAATCGATCCACAATTGTTAAAATGGTTGTGTTACCCTGAGAGTTGGGAAAGTCTGTAATAAAATCAATTGCGATATGTGACCAAGGCCTTTGTGGGATAGGTAGAGGTTGTAAAAGTCCTGCTGGTAATTGTCTTGGGTTCTTGGAGGATTGGCATATTTTGCATTGAGATATGTAGTTAGTAATATCCACGAAAAGGGAGGGCCACCAGTATTGATTCCTCACCAGTTCTAGTGTGGCCGAGATTCCAGGATGTCCTGAGCTGGGAAAATCGTGGATCAAGGTTATCAGTCTATTACGCAAAGACTCGGGTATAAACGTAAGGTTTTGTGGGCATGATCGGCTTTGGTATTTTTAGTCCCTGGAATGAAACGTTGATAAAAATTGGCGAACCCCAGGAATCTTTGCAATTCCCTGATAGTTGTGGGAGCTGGAGCCTCCACAGTAACAATAATGTTTATATTTATTTATATAATGTATCACAGGCAGTGTTTAATCCTGAACTGTTTGCGTCAAAACATTTATACTTTTTTGGTGTTTACAACCAAAAAAAGGCTTTCAACATACAGTAGATAATTTTACCAATTTCAGCAATGTGTGGGGAAGGGAGGGGGGTACTACAAATTTTTAATTTAACCCCTGGTGATTACAGAAAATAAGGCAACTGTTATCATTGCATAAAGACGTCATTTAAAACAGTTCAGCTAAATGACCCTGGGGTTATTTGAATGAATAATTAAAGTGTTTAAGTGTTACTGCAGGTGTTCACCATGAGATTACATTTCTTGAGCAACACACCAAAGACACATTCATAGCAGTTGCCTCTTTGATAACACAATCAAAGACGGAACGTCAGTTTTCCCGGTCCTGTGATTGACAGTTCCTTCCAACCCCAAATTATCTCTCCGACCAGCTGTTCAAGTCTTGGATAGATAGTTCTGCTGCTTTTCACAGAAACAAGAGATGCAGAATATCTTTATATATGGGGTGCAGAAAGCCCTCTTGAAGTCTATTCATCCGTCATGTGATCAATCTACTTCATAACAAGTATTTCATAACCATGAAAATACTGTATTATATCACCTGATGTCAGGGATGTTTAGACAGCAGGTTGAAAATTAGTCTGTGTAGGTTAATCTCAGCAGATCTGCGCATAAGGTTGAATTGCAAGTTTTTCCCCGCTAGCAATAAGGTAGATTACATCTTTAACTTTTGATTATATCTTCAACTTGATACATTAATCTACCATAAACAACATCTTGTCTTTTGCTCTGTAAAACCTTTGATATGCAATTTCTCGTGCTTTATAAAAAAAGGAGGGGCAACAGGGTGCATCGGGCATATGCATGATATTGATGATTTAAATAAGAAATCAAAGTGCGTGCAATAATACGATTTGATTGAAGAGGGAACGCAATTATAAATAATTGCTGGTCTGAAAACAATGTGGGTGGATGCATTCAAAGGATCATGAAATACAATCAGTCACAGCATAATGTGGCGTGTTTAGCCAGGGCCTGGAATGATCATTGTGGAAGCAGAAGAGGAAAACGGAATAAGATGCACATGACAGGCTTAGATGAACCTTTGTCTGCTGAGTCTGGTACTTCATCTTGTGTAATATATTACTTTATGGCACTGTGGACTCTTCAATTGCTCTATTTAGGATAAATTTGGGAAATGATAATATACCCCATACATTTTCAAAATTATCTCCCAGGTTTATTTCTCTATAAAACGCAAAAATAGCTGAAACAAGCAAGCAAGTTTTATTTCATTTTTTTGAAGGTGGATTATTTTGTTGGATAAAGCTCCAGAAATACGTAGTCTTAATATGTCATCTGAAACAAGACTCAAACAACATAGAGTAATAATCACAAATGAGATATCAATATCTTAAATGCTTCTTCTAGACAGCAATAAGATTAAATAGATTAAAGTTTTCTCATATTTTTCCACTGGAATAACACCCATAATCTCACATGTGGCAATGACAATCTGCATTGTGAATAACCAATATGCCAAAATCTGCATAAAAAATCTGTAATTTTAATATGAATTCAAACATCACTTGACCTGTGCCATCCATTGAATAACTTCAAACTTCTGTATGTCAGCAATTGTCTCACTAGTTTCTATGCCTATTTATTATTATGAAAAAGCAATAGATTTTTGCTCCAGGGATTTTTAACGGTAAGATGTTTGACTCAGAATTCCAAGCATAAAGCACCATTGCTCACTTTATTAGATTTCCTTTTGCTCATTTAAGAAGGTCAGCCATATTGGCAGGAAAAACTAAGCACCTCATAACATAGCTTTATTACAGTGATCTGTTCACATTATGGCTGCTGAACTTGGACTATATTAAGCCCAATTTAATAAGAAAATAAAGGAAATACCTACAAAATGTGTCATAGTTCATACATAAAATGAAAATTCTGTTTGTGTTCAAAATAAGAAATTATAAGACTGTGCTGGTTGCTTTACAATTAAAGGGGACGAAAGGCAAAAGTACGAAAAGTAAAGAAGCCCAACAAAAAAAAACATTTCTGCTAAAAACTTTAAATGCAAGTCAAATATGATATCTTTTTGTAATGAACAAACAAAAAATAAAATATGTAAAAGGAGTAAGTGTGCAGCTGAACTTAAGAACCGGTTCAGTCTAGTTTATAAACAAATTATTAATTCCTGAGAGTCAATTAAATTTTAAGATTGTTTATTATTTAGAGTTAGGACAGAATAAGTGGCTTGTACACAATTCTTACAAAGCTGCTATTTCCCTCTAACTTAAAGTTGCAAACCATAATTTTTGGCTTTCTATCGCCATCTTTGTTTTAGGTTATTTATACAAAATATATTAATAAAATAGGTTATTTATGAACTTTTATTTCTTTTCAATAAAATATTAGAACTTACTAGAGCAGCTCCACTGGAAATCAAATCAGCAAGTCATTACACATTTCCTATAAATTTTAATCTTTGGAGCAACAAAAAGATTATTCTCCAAAGAATTTCTTAATGTCACTGGAAGCATTTACACCCCAGTACCGCCGGTACCTCCCCTAAAACACACACACACACACACCATACTTTCTGCATATTCTTTTTATCTTTCTTTAAACCAACAAGTTTGGAGGAATTCAGAGATATAAAGAGAGAAGAAGAACTGGCAGACCATGACCATGGCATTTGAAGGGGCTCTGTGATGTCATTTCCACACCATGGGCAGTTTCTGCATGTTTGCATTTAGATTTTTTTTTTTTGCCATACCTTTGGGCTGCATTAGTCACTGGTGCCGAATCTTACATAATACCATAATAACTAATACACACACACATATGCAAACACATCCATCAATCCGGCTATGACCATAGACCATACATTTCTCAATTTCTTATTCTCCACAAACCTGGTATCATCTTTTACTCCTACTAAACTTGTACATTTTCTATATCTGATCCTCTTCATTTCCCGTTTTCTTTATTTTAACACTGCTACACATGTGCAAGTTGACATTATGCTAATATTTAAGGCCAAGCCAATGTTTTTTATTTAATTGCATTTTACCCAAGCTGTATGTTCACATTTGCTTTGTGTCTCTGTGCATCAGGTGTTGACAGTCACAGCAACACGCCAAAGCGCCACACACCTGCCAGGCGAATGTGACTCGGACTCTAACACTGTCGCGTTGAGTCACCGCCATGCCAACGGCAGTCTCCTGGACAACCAGGTACCATCTGAGAACATCTACGCCTGCAGTCTGTCAGAATGTAAGCTCGATTGCTGGTTTTAGGGGAAAAAAAGAACTTTCCAAAAAAAGAACTGCCACATTTTTTCCATGCTTTTCTCCACATTTTTTTGAATTCTAGTGAGACTCCATGTCTACATTAACAAGCCTTTTCTATCACTCATTTGAAAGGGCACTTCCACCATAGTGTTTCTTATGCCTTACTATGTACACTCCACAAGCACAGCTCGAAGACTGGATATCCCCTGGGATAGCATGTTAACATACCAGGTGGTCAATGAATGTTCTTCTCTTTGGAAATGTCCAATGTTTCTAAATATTTAAATACTTTGTTTTGTAATATTGTAGATCTGTAGTTTAAAGCACTACTTTAATTTAACAAGAAACATTGAAAAGGTGCAATTTTTGCAAAAGATTATTTTATAAAGATATTTTTTGCTGTGTTTAATGTTAATTTTATATATGTTTTGCCATTTTGCAACACTTGGTTTTAGATTTTATGTAAATTCAGCCAATTCAATAATTTAATTCAATTTTATTTATATTTATTTTTACAATGTTACATTGCTTCAAAGCAGCTTTACATAAAAAAAACTAAAAATAGTAATGAAACACAGAACAAATGTCTGACATGTTAATGGTATTATTGCAAAATAATATGTGTGGGATAAGACTAATACTATAGTAGGCATATAGTATGTTTACGAACATGAATGTGAGCTGACTGAACTGATAAAGCCACAAAATTGTTGAGCAAAATACATGCATTCCAGCTTACATAAATTATAAATGTTAAGTAAAATACATGCATTCCAGCTTACATAAGGAAGGTATATAATAGGCAACATTATGGGACAGTGCTATAGGGGATTTGCAATAGTACCATGAACTACACAACATGCAAAAGCAGCATACATACATACAAACATAAAATATATACAGTAAAATATTAGACGTTTATAATTTACAAAACCCTAGTCTAAGTTAGATGTCAGCAGTCTCCCAGCAAGCAAGCCAACAGGGCGACAGTGAGAGGTTGTTAGTTAAATGCTTTAATATTAAAATACCTATACTCTTAAACGTATAAAGGTTTTAGTAATCCAGCAATGACTTGGTAAACTCTTGTTATGTTAGGAAAAATGCTAGTTTGTAGTCAATAATAAAATGAATAGTACATTCTATAAATTACACAAAAATATTTGTATGATTATTTTCATAATATGAAATATCAAGAAACTTGTTAACAGAGCTGACAAATTAGCAGTCAAAACAACGAGAACTATATGTAAACACTGAGAAATGAAATTACTTTTTTGTTTATTTACTAATTATTTAGTAAATTATTTTCTTTTTTAATAAGAATTTTATTAATTAATTCACTTCCTGCACCCTATTAGTCAAATATGCCTATTCAACTATGGATAAGACAACAAAGTTAAATAACAGTTATTAAATATCAGTCAGACATCAGTCAGTGTCAGTTATTCCTGACTTTTCTTTTTTTAGTCACACTTGGTTTATTTTTCCACTGAGCAATCTTTTGTAATTGCACTTGTTTGTTGCGATAGGTTATTTCATAGAACAAACTGCAAACTGTGATCACTGTACAAGAAGCTGACTTTCCCTGATGTTTCTTTTATACTGCGTTGTGCTTTCAGTGTTGTGCCAGAAAAATTGTAGAACAGAAAAACAAACCAAAACAGTAACCTAGTTTATCAATGCAAATCTGCCCTAAACTTGCCCCCCTGCTGTGGCTGAAACAGTTGGAAAAGCAAACCGATTCTGACCTTCTACAGCACATCAAAAATGACTTGAAACTTTAATGTGATCCTAAGAGTAAACTACATAATCAGAGTAAACCTGAATAATGTATAAAACTGTGTGCCCACATTCCAGGGTTAAGTCTATCCACAGGGGTGACAGTTTTCGCTGCAGTGCACCTTGGGAAATAATTCAGACCATCAGACAGACCACTGAAGTATTGGAGCAATTTTTAAGCAGTTCTTCTGACTCAAATCCTAGGATATCAGATTACTTTAGGTGTTAATATACCTCAGTTTGTTCATTATGAAGGAACAGTTTCGCAACATGAAGGATAAACATTCATTCAAATGCGTTTTTACTTTAACATTAATGAAGGCAGTACTTTTTGCAGCCTGTGACAGGAAAAAATGGAACTAGAGTTCTACATTTTCTGAAGAAAAAGGTGTTGCTAAGGCTTTCTTTTTGATGGTTTTCAGCTTATATATATATATATATATATATATATACAGTTGTTAGGGTGTTCTAGGATATTTTGGTCACTAGATATAGCCTGGGTCCCTCTTTCAATAAAAGTGTGATGTTTTCATTTGTTTCTCAGTTCACAAATTGGAAATCCCAAACCCAATTGCTTAGAAAAGTTATAGCACATCTCTCTGCCATACCACAAACAGGAATTTGTTTTCATACAATATGAGCAAAAGTAATAATGAAGTGCTTGCCTTAGCAAACAACGTTTAAAATGGGTAATTGAGTCATTAATGCAGTAATGCAATAAGCTATTTAGTGCAATTAAGCATAATGTGTTTTTTTTTGCTCAGAAACTATCTTGAGGTTTATTTTAAATCTTAACTCAATTTCAGGTGGACGACAAGCCAGAGACAATGACCTAGTTGTCCCTTAGCGTAATTACAGTTGCTGTACTGTAGTGAAGTAAAGGTCAGGAAAAAGTAGATGACTTACTCTGAATACTAATGAAAGAAGATCTTGAGTAGCAGAAAGGAGAAAGTCATAGCCAAACAAGATGGACATTATCGATTCAATGTTTCTGTTAATCCCTTAGTCGGGTTGATGACTAGAGACCA
>JAZGTJ010017303.1:147-12134 GCA_036877575.1 Botia almorhae
AAAAAATATTTTACGGTACACATTTCATTCCGCGGTAACGATATATACCGTCATACCGCCCAGCCCTACTGGGTACTATATCTCATAATGAAATGCACTCAACCAGACCCTCCACTTCCAAGTTAAATGAAAGAACTAAATAAAATCAGCTGTGATTTCTAACATCCTTTTCCCGACTCATTTAACTGGACAACCCAAGATAGATCAGCACAGTATATAGTTAAAGTATTCTATTCCAGAAATAATATCTACATTGATGTTTCAATGACACTAGTAAGACCATGACCGTGTTATACATGAAATTCATATATAGATATTTTATTATTATTTATCCGCAAACTACAATAATACCCTTAAAGAATAAATATAAAACTAGAAAGTGATGATATTTTTTAGATTTATTATATTGTTTATTTTCTGTGGTTATCGACAGTATGCAGAAAATAATTTCCAGAGATTCTGATCTCAACATGAGAAAAAAGACGATTTTCAATTTTGTCCCCTTATATTATCATTATCTTTCCCTTAAACTTATTTAACCCAGAACATTTACTTAAATTAGAAATCAATGGTATAAAACTCACTTGTTTCCCTTCTCATGCAGTTCTTTGAGCACGGCTCTCTGCACTGCCGTCAGGTACGTGCTGATAAGGTCTAATGCGTCCAGCTCTCTGAGTGTGGCAGCACTGGACTCTAGCAGGGTCAGTGTGCTCTCAGTAAGACAAGTACACAGCTGCTTTAACCTCACTGGGTTGAGTGTGTGAGGGGGTAAGAAGCTCAACTCCAGAGCTAGAAACCACTGCTCCACTACTGGGTGTTTAAAAACTGACCTGAGGACAGCCTGTACCACCTGGAGGGCAACAGAAAAGGACGGGATGAATATCAATAATGACTTTATCATTATTATCAATGTTTTAAAAAATGACTAAAAATTATTTTCCCCAACATTTCCCTTTACAAACAAATAACCCTGCCCCAAACTCATGACATTGGGTCAATTTTGTGTCAGGCTGGTGGTCAAAGATGTTCAAATTTTGGAGAAATCAGCCATGTATGGTTTATTCAAGTGTCTTTGGATATTATGCAGTGATAAGAGAAAGTATTGTAACTGAATAAATGACACACTTCATTTTTAAGCAGTGGAAATATGCATCCGACATCCAGAATTTAAATATATAGCTAAAGAAACACATTTACAGCCAAAGAAGGAACATAACAATCACTGTAGAAATGGGATCCAAAATGTTTACGTGTTTATAATAAAATATTGTGAGAATTAGTGAAAAGTCATTCACTGGATGACACTGGAGTTATAATAATATAATGGTAATATAGAAGTATATGACAATTTTCATTTTCGGCTAAACTATTACTTTAAATCACATAGGTTCAGATGATATGACAATGATATGATAATTCTTGACTGAGCTGTCCTATACATGCAAGGCATTTTTATACTATTGAAGGCGTAATTATTTCCCATTTTTATACATGAGTTATGCTGTTAATTAAGCTTATACTGAAAACTGAAATGAGACCCACCTGTTTTTTGTCAATAATCTGAGCAGGCACAATGTTTGTATCATGAAACAGGTCTTCCTCCTTCAGCTGCTTTGCAGGTTCAGCTTGAGTTTGTTCTACTGAGCTCAACAGTTTTAGTATGAGAGCGTTCAGTAGCATCATCAGACTCTCCAAGACCTCCACTGCTGTCTCTTTATGAAGCTGCAGGAAACACAGGAAACAAGTACAAGTCAGACATTTCCTTCTTACAGACACCGAACTGTCTCCTTAAAGGGTTATACCACCCTAAAATGAAAATTAGGAATAAATTACTCACCCTCAAAGTTCCTAGGTATATATAATGAGTACAGCCTGGATGGCACCATGCAGGCTGCACATCAATAATTTGAATCACATTTGTGACTGCAGTCACAAGGCACACAAGAACTAATGAGACTCAAAGTTATTGACGTGGAGCCGGTGTGTGGACATCTTGGCTGTACTAATTCATACAGATAGGTTTACATTTAAACATGCTAAATTTGCTAAATACACAAAAAATATCAATTGCAAATGTAATATTTTACATCAGAAAACATTTAATAACAAACTGGAGTGATGGATGGATGAATGATGAATGGAAGTGAAATTACAGACTGCAGCTCTAAAATATATTTTGAATACTAAATTAATTTTAAATACCGAATTAAACGTCACCACAGTGGTTCTGAGGTAAAGAAGCACTTGATTGACAGCCACTGGAAACTGAGACATGTCCAGTGTGGCCAGAGAATCCTGTGCAGTCTGTTTAAAAGAGTCCTGCAGGAAAACATAAGGCCCTTCACTGTAGGACGCCTTCAGCAGCGCGGTGAAGCCGACAGCAGAGGGGCCCTCAGCAGCAGAGGGGCCCTCAGTCAAATCTTCACTGATGAACTGTTAGAGACATTCAGTTAGTCAAACAAATCTTTTGAAAGTTCAGGTTATCAAGGCCAAAATATGAAAATGTTTTGCCCATTTTGAAACATGCCAGTAAAACAAAGTGCCACAGAAGTCAAAAAATTTAACTACAATAATCATATAACATCTACATGTTTAAAAGTAAGAGCAAGTGAGCTGAAAGATGGACTAACCAGCGTTTCCTGCGTTTGTTTGGGAAGCCAATGGGAGTAGTAGTGGTAGAAGGAGATGACAGAGGGGTGAGGTAGAGAAGTGTGTGATGTGTTCAGCTCTTTATCATAGTGCTGGAAGGTCAGACACAGGGCCAAAGGGTCTCTCTGACAGTGCAGAACATCACAAAGGACTGCACTCATGTACTCATACACCACACCTACAAAGACAAACTTGTTACAAACTTACTTAGAAGAATATCCCTTTGACAGGTTTATTTATTTAATGGATTTAAATTTATTTAACACAGACTGGAAACTATTTTAGAAGGGTTAAACAGGATCAGGCAGGAGACATGAACATCTCCCACATGAGCACGAAGACTCAGTGTCTCTAGAGGCTGTGCAGAAACAGCTATGCCATGATTCCTTGGTACTTTTTTTAAATTGTATTTTTAATCAAATAGTATTTTCAGAATTAAATACAAAAATAAATGGATTTAAATCTGTTTTATATGTGCAGATTTTTACCTTTTTCATGTCTATAATTTGCAGACAGATTGTTGCGAGCTTCTAGCACTGCTGGCACAATAACACTGAATGGGAACGTCTGAAGGATAATGTCATCAGTGAGGGACGGTCCAATCTCTTCAGCATCTCCTTCGTTGCCTTCCAAAATAACATCAACCATGTCCAGCACATCTGAAACACAGCACATAATATGCACACAATTCAGAATATCTTATTACCTTCCTAATATTGTATCATCTATGGGCAGTGGATCTCAAACTTTCTGACTTCAAGGCCCCCTAAATTATTAACAATAATATCTTAAGCCATCCCACTCACCATTCACATTTCTACGTTTTAAAATTTTCTACAGCTTGGCATAATTATATTACTTATGAAAATAACCAAACACTAATAAATGGTTGTTTTGGCTTATTTTAATGCTTGTTTTGTCTTAATTTAAGGGATAGTTCACCCAAAAATAAAGTCTTCCATCATTTACTCACCCTCATACCATTCCAAACTTGTATGACTTTTTTGCTTCTGAGGAACACATAAGAAGATATTTTGAAGTATGCTGGTCCCCAGTAGAGCCCATTGTTTTTTATTGTATGGACACAAAACCACTGTCAAACAGGTTTGGAATGGCATGAGGGTAAATGAAAATGTTTTCATTTTTGGGTAAACTATTTCCTTAAGTAAGTCATCTTGAGGCCCCCTTGGAAGTTTGTTGTGGCCCCCTAATAGGCACTGGCCCCTGGTTGAAAAACACTCATCTATAGAGAACATTGGATGGGCATTTTTTTTTAATAATGTCTGTACAATGGCTCACCATCAATGTGTGATATGGGAATGCTAGCGTCATCTCCCTCTTGGCCGCTCAGGTTAGCCTGCAGGTACGATGCCTCCTGGATCATACTTGCAGCTTTTTCGGTGTAAACGTGTGGGTTACACACCACTTTCATCAGAACCTGTGACCAAACATATTTAGACATTAATACAGCGGAGAACGTCCATCCTTTCCATTACATCCCCCTCATTTGGGTTGGTCATATTATATTGTTTAGAACCCCCTTGAGACTCTTCCCTAAGCTCTTCCTTTCTTAATTACTGAAGGTCACTGACAAACTTTACAGAATGTCCCTTATGAATAAATTAGGTTAAAGTCTGGTTTTCAGATCCAAACACACAGACTTACATGATCTATTTTCTATTTTACAATTTTAATGTTCTGCCTTTTTGAATTGTACAGCACTTTGGCTCAACTGCTGTGCTTTTTTATACGGTATACGGTAACACTTTAACACTGAAATATATGGTAACCTTGTTACTATAGTAATATCAGTAAATTATGCATAATTACACGCAACTACCCCAAAACCAATCCCCAATCTTAAACTATAGTATGCACATTGCTAATTAATTTTACACAGTACATTAATATAAAATTGCACTATAACAAGCACACCTTAAAATTTAGTGAAACCATATAAATAAATATTGATTTGCAAACAGCAACAATTGCTAAGTTAGAGCTGGTCAATGTTTTTAGGTCAGGGAATGGACAGTTTACAACTATAGCATAATATTCATATCAATTTTAGATTGCAAAAACACAGAAAGGTCTAATAGTACATGGTCTAAAAACTGAATGATTGTCTCCTGCTGCGATTGGTCCAAATAAGTCAGGTGATCCAGCCATAACTCCAGCTCTCTCCATGTGTGCTCAAATACCCCGCTGTCTCTCAACACCTGAAAAACACAGGCAATTATTCCTTATCCACTGCACGATATGTAATTTATAATGTGAATATGTAGATAAAAATGTTGGTAACCATGTCTATAAAGCCTGTATCTATAAACGTATTATAAAGGTTTTTATTAAGATGCTCTCATAAATAACTTCCACAATGGGCAAAAGCATGGTTATATGTTTAATAAATTAAAACAACGTAATACATTATGCTGTATTATTTGCTACAAATTTGTTTAACCATTAATGGATACATTTATACCTCAGGTAAATTCAGGATAATTTACAAACTCTCATGGCTTATTGTTTTAATGAAAAAAGTAAAGGAGGTCTGAATACTTTTTGAATGCACTGGACACAAGCTTTATAGAAAGTATTACTAAAATGTTTTTTATATTTTTGTCTAGGTGCAGAAAGCTCACTTTAAGGACAAGCATCCTGGTTGAGGTCTTCAAGTAGTTACTGTTACTGCTCACAAACATTTTCAGTAACAAATAAAACACAGATTTCTCTCCTTTCTCAAGCTCTGGATTGGCTATATCCTGTGTATTGCAGGAAACAAGGATTACAATCTTCAAACAACAGTTCATGTTCTCTCTGAACTGACAGAAAATAAGTCACTTCTAGAAACAAATGAAATATTCAGAAAAACATCAACAACGTTACACCTAACATACACTCAACTGTAGTAATGTATACTTGTATCATGGCATATGACATTAAGATTTTAAAAACACCATAGGAAACCTTCCCAATGTTCTACCTGCACACGGAACCAGGAGAACTTGCTGGCAGGAAGTTCAAGAGCCAGCTGTAGAATCTGATACTGCAGAACTGGAGGAACTTCTTGTTTCATGCCTCTCTCCGTCACAATGCCTGCAAATGTTTCAATAAGGCGTTTAATTCATTTTTAATTCATCTACAGTACCAGTCAACAGTTTTGAAACAATTCCTCATTCTTCATTCATACACTTTTTACACATTTTAAAATAAACGCTCAAAACTATGAAATGACAAATGCAACTTTGGGAATTATGTTGAGTAAAGAAAATTGAAAATGAATTAAATTAGGTTCAATTCAAGCTTTTTGAGGGAACGCCTTTCTGTCTTACATTCTTACTGGCTGCTTTTTCTTTATTATTTGGTGCAAATCATTTAATTAAAAAATATTTTTAAATAAAATTGTATTTTTCTAATAATTATTTTCTAATAACTAATGTTCAAAAAACCTTTATTTTTAAAAAACAGGTAAATATTCAAGACAAATCTGTTCTCGGACTAAAGATGTGTGGTACCTTTCAGGAGCTTGCTGAAGTCAAATTTGCTCTGACTGACAAGGTGAGGTACCACCCTATGATACAAGCACATTACTTGGAGAAGCAAAGCTTTCATCAGAATGATCTTTGGGTCATCACGTCCTGCTGCAAGGAAGAAGGAAGCCATTTCAAGTCCATATTTATTTAAACACTTCTAAAGCAAAAACTATTACATAAAGCGACTATTACCAAGTTCTTCAAACTTTTTCTTGTCCTTTTGTTTTTCTTCTGCTTTTGGCATCTTTGTGCCATCTTCATTTTCCTTTGAGAGCAACTGCCATTTGTAAACAATGGAGACCATGTCCGGTAGAATCTACGGCATTAGAAGAATAAATGTTAAAGGGATAGTTCACCCAAAGATATAAATCTGCTGTTTACGTCATTACAACGATAGCGCATCAGAAAGCTTGCATTCCAAGCATGCTCAGGACGCATGTTTACCTGATGCTGTGGTTTACAGGTTATAATGTTGTAAAAAGATGTACAGACTGATCATTTCACTTTATAGGACCTCAATATATTGAATGGAGCTGCAGGCATTTTTTGTGTTGCCTGCATCAACTTTTTTGACTCTAAAAGAGATGGTACCTACATTTTATAAATGACCAAGGATCACAGTTTCAGCTAATAATAATTTTGTTAATCTTCGTTAAACTGAAGAAATAAAATGTCACCTACATCTTGGACGGTTTTGAGGGTGGGTTAAAATGAACAGTTCACCCAAAAATGACATTGTTGTACCAAACCTGCCTAAACAGTCATCAAAAAGTCTTCTTTTGTGTTACACAGATAAAATGAAACCTAAAAATGTCTTACTTAAAGAAGCTGGAATAGCATAAAGTTGTTTTAAGACTGAAAAAGGTTAATGCATCACATTAATAAAAAATAACACTACGACTATTACTACTTACCTTGCTTAGAGTCTCTCTAAAGAGCTGAACAAATTCCTCCATCATAGCAGTGCTGTAGATGTCCGAACTCTCCCAGACGGTTTTGTCTAAACAGTACTCAATGTTCTTCTGGGCTCTTTTGAGGATGAAGGCCAGGAGGGAGAGCGTTGTGTGCTGGACCACCAAGTTGGATAACTGTTTGAGAAAAACAGAGACCCTTGTTACAGTAACACTTTCAGAATGGTGGAGAGAGAGATGCACTTGGAAACATCTCTGCTTGTTATGGTGTAATTTGTTGAATCTGTGGCTTACGTTGAGACCCTGAGTGAAGAAGACCTTATTGCACACTGAAGGAAGACATGTGACCAAAACCATGGAAAGCAGCCGAGGTAAAGGAATCATTTCATGTGTCTGGAAAGCCTTGGACACCTCCGGCTGGGCCTCAAAGATCTGCAGCAACATCCAACATCAGTTCTCAATACTTCATGTTTAGTAACTATAATAATGTAGAATTGTTTTAAATAATTATCAATAATACTGCTTTGACATTTTAATGAACAATTTTCCAGTAGGGTAACAGACTGTGTAAAAGCCCAGATAATTAATAAAGGTTTGGCAAGAAATAATTGAATAATAATGTTCAAAAGTACAGCATATAGGAGACAAATGACGTTTAGAGTTGATGATGTTTTGCGGTGAATTTAGAGATCCACTGAAGATTCATGTAAAAATGAGACTTTTCATCTGTGCATGAGACATTTGCAGAAGACCTATAACTTTACTTCCAAAAAAAAAGCCCACCTTGAATTAATTCAAAATTTGGTTTTGAAATATGCTAAACAATACCAGTTATTACAACAAAGCTTTTTTATAAATGCTTATTTATAACTACTTTTAAGTAATAATGTTTAATCAAAAAGGATCTATTAGTAGCTAACAGAACACCAAAAAATAATTCATTAAAATGGCTACTGCATGAATAAAGTACGAAGCACGACTTACTTTCTTGAGTAGAGTGATGTTATCCTGCCAGTTGCTCTTGATGCGTGGAGTGAATGAAAACTGGGTTTCCTTGAAGTATCTGGTCAGGATATCAGGACTGCCCTTCAGAACACTAACAACCAGCTCAGCCACCATTTCATCCTCTGTCGCCTGCTTCAGCCCCACCAGGAACTGCAAGAGAACAATGTTTCCTGATCTGGATACGAGGCGATAAAACCACAAGGAGAATTAGAGTGTTAACTTCTATTCAAATATTTTGGAAAAGTGCAGTTTTAAAGCATTTACTCCAGGGAAATATGTCTCTGTTGAATGCTATATTTCGGCAATTTCACATGAGAAAGTGTGCCGTTATAGTGAATACCAGCACAGCTGTGAGACATACAGAAAAACATGCTGTTACATCAGCACTCTTGATAAACTGCTTCCACCATGTTTTTTCTCACTTACCAGTGGCCATTTTAAAACCAGATTGTAATTCTGACATTTGTACACATTTAAAATTGAATTACTGAGATCCCCTGTGCAAAATTACATCCATCAATTTCTACTTTCCACTAGCAGTAATGCCTAAAATAGCATCTTTAAATTTCACACAAAAATGACACACCATTGTTGTTGAAAAATGAAAATTAACCATGTGTAAACAGCTTTCTCTTTATAAAAAACCAATGATACTTCACACAACTTGATTGATACACAAAAGGACTCACCGGCCTACGGTCCCCAGACTCGGGTCATGAAAACCAATACCATGTTTCCGAGAACAGCAGAGGTCCAGCAGGAAGTTATGAACCAGCTCTCTCACAATACGCTTTCCTCCCTCCTTATCTTTCTCTTTCTAGAAGACATGAATTAAACAACAAAAATGGCATTTGCATCTTTAAAGCTGCAGTCTTTAACTGCAATGTTTTAGCCTCCATTAAACTAAGGGTATTTTAGAAAAACTAATCTTCCAATGTACTTCATCATCTGTGCTGACATCCACTATCCCGTTCCACCTGTAGAGAGATGCTATCTGGGCCAGTACTGAAGGACTAAAGAAACGCACTTTCTGAGTTTTCCTGATTGCCTTATTCTGCACAACCTACCAAACAGCAGAGAAAACACATCAACAATTAATTCATAAAAACTCAGCACAAAACATAACTGACATTATTAGAAAAAGTCTTACCCTTGTCTGAAGGGTCGACAGAATCAGGTTTACTATGGATATTCTGTCTTCTTTGAGACCATTGCTCAAAATTTCAGAAAATATATCTAGAAAGCAACAAAATACATAAAAAACACATTTCTGTTGTTGTTCATAGTACACAAACGCAGTACATTTAAACGCCAGATACCTTTGGTGTCCAGTATCTGGCCAATAGTTGTGTTGTCTCCAGACATCAGGAATGAGAGAAGAAACTGTATATAAGCCATTCTTACATCAGGCCTTCCCTGGAAAATTAATGCAATCCATGTAAATAGACACACTAAAAACAACAAATTGCTAAACTGGTTTGTTTATTTGTTTTTCGATACAGTGAAAAGCTTGGTAAAAGCTTCATATTTATATGATTTTGTCTCCTGTGCAATAAAGTTGTGTGTTTGTAAAAGCATGAGAGCGATTAAGTCATAAATGCTATACTTTTTGGGCAAATTGTTTCTTTAAATGCATCTCAACCATTAATTACAAAAAAAACATCTTGAAACAAGCAGAGAAGGGCCCACCGTTTTGTCTCTTTTGCGGGCGAGACCAGAAAGACCTTTGTTGAAGTGCAGGTGACTGAAGATCTCTCTGGCGGCCTCTGAGCCCTGAGACACCATAGCAGACAGGAAACACAAACACTGGCGGACAAACCTGTTCAATACAAAGCAGTCACACAAACAGGTGCATTTTTTAAACTTTGTCGCTTTATTCTGTCTGCAAAGGTAAGTCAAATGCAGTTATAAACAAACCATCAAAATACAATCAAAAATATAGAAAAAGAAATACCAATAGTTTTCTGAATGCAGGGAGGTGAGCAGAAATTTCATGTGAGTGGAAACAATCTTCTTAACAATGTTAGAGCCCACCATAGTCAAGTGAGACAAATCACTGGCTGTCCGTAGCAAAATCATCTCTAGACTTTGAAAAATCAGCAGCATCTAGAAAAGGCGAGATAGTTAAGGAAAGCCAGCAAACTACTGTCAATTTTAACACCGTGTAGTTTGCACACTGAAAACTACAATACACACTGTGTGCACTATGCTAATTTCCTTTATCCCACAATAGAATGTGCTCAACTTGACCTTACAATTCCAGTATTACAAAGAAATGAGAAGCACTATAACATGTTTCTAAAGTATAATTTCTAACATCTCTTTTTCATTCATTATTTGAAGACTTACTTCAGACTCTGAAAGATTTTCTTCCTCCAGCAATTTGAAAATTTCTGAACATTCGACTGAAATTTTGATGTAGCCCTCAACTACATCATTGAGGTCTGCACATGGAAGTTTCTTTGCAATTCTTATAAATGTCTCCAAACCTAAAAAAAAAAAAATCAATTATATAAGTGACAACACTTATGTCTACATCAAAACATTTATTTTCCTATCAAATTATTCAGCCCCTTTGACATTTTAAACATTTTACTGTTTAAACTCACAATATAAATGTCACAATAGGGATGTTTAATTTTACTATATTTAAAAAATGATCCAAACATTTTACTACATTATAAACTGCAAATAGGAACATAAATACATATCACTCAATCAGAGGATACTATCTGGTCTTACTTCTGATAACAGATAAACTTACAAAGTTATAAATATTGGATTATTATTATTATAATAAGCCCTGACAAGTCATTTCAAGAACATAGTTTTGGGTTTGTTTGGATGGTTCTTAGTTTTTTAGCATAGTGTAATGTTCTTTATTTCATAAATTAACATTACAATGACATTTTATCCAATAAAATGTAACTTGGTTAGGAGCTGGTTACTTCATATAATCCACATCAAATCATGATACTTTTATATGCATTTGCACTTAATGTATGTAACAATAAATAAAACCCAAAGGGGCTGAGTAACAGAACTTCAACAGGCAAACCAACAGGCAAAGCATGACACTTACCAGCTACAGAAAATTACTAAGCAACAGTGCACAATAACTAAACAAATTCACAAATCAAGTAGTTCACTGAAACACGATGTCCCTGATTTCACTAAATAGTAGTGAGTAGTGAGTCTGTAAGCAGATAGCTCACATCCGAACTATACTCACCCTTTAGCGCTTTAGACGGATCTTTTAACATGGATTTAAGGACAGTGCCATTAAACTCGCAGTCCTCTGATATGCTTTTCTTTGTAGATGTGGCGTGCTCGGGAGGATCCTCATTTCGACGTTTATTTGCCATCTCTGTAGCTCCCTGTAGAAGAACACAGACGCATGGGGCAGCGGAAGTGTGCGCTTAAGCACGTGGAAATGTTTAACTCATGAATATTAATCTCCTCCTGCTGACGTTCGCAGTTTTCCTGGGTCGCCCAGTCACATTGCCTTATTAAAAAACATAAGCCCTCCGTTCGCTAAATTGGTTGGCAAGCTTTAACGCCCACTTTACCAAGGTCTGTCTTTCAGCCAATAAACGTCAAGTAATGTAATTGTTATTCATAAGCCAATCCCGCGCCATAGTAGTGAGTCCTACGATTTTACAACACTTAACGACGATCACAGAGGAAATTTTGGTAAAGCAGGAAGAACTGTAATAAAGATAAAGTATATTTTTTGTAAACTCTTTTTACTCTAACTTAATTGGACTAATTTGTAGTGGTGGGTAGAGCAAGGCACCGTAAAACACTGAAACAGATTCAAAACAATCTGACACCCGTCTCCACTCCACGATGACACCTGGTGGTCATTTGCACGTGTTGATTTAAAGCA